>OZ020299.1:2301942-2322530 GCA_963971205.1 Aethes cnicana
CTACACCTCTGTCCCACTCTCACACGCAGCAGTCACCTCTTTCTCTAACACACACACCTCCATCACTTCTATCACACACTCCTCCGTCACCTCTCACTCACACTCCTCCGTATCATCTATCACACACTTCTCCGTAAACTTAACACACTCCTCCGTCACCTCTAACACACACACCTCCATCACTTCTATCACTCACTCCTCCGTCACCTTTCACACGCTCCTCCGTCGTCTCTATCACACACTCCTCCGTCACCTCTAACACACACACCTCCATCACTTCTATCACACACTCCTCCGTCACCTTTATCATACACTCCTCCGTCACCTCTCACTCACAGTCCTCCGTCACCTGTGTCACACACTCCTCCGTCACCCATATCACATACTACTCCGTCACCTCTATCACACACACTCCTCCGTCACTCCTGTCACATACTCCTCTGTCACCTCTATCACACACTCCTCCGTCAACTCTAACACACACTCCTCCGTCACCTTTCACACACACTCCTCCGTCACCTCTCACACTCACACTCCTTCGTCACCTTTATCTTACATTTGGAGGAATGACCGAGGACGCCTCATACACACGCCTCGGTCACCTCTCACTGTCAAGCAAGAACCGTGCGTTCGTGTTGTTTTTATCTATATAAGAGTGACATTGCCGGCCCAGGCACACGCCGTACTCGTTCCGCGCGGCGCTGCTGTTCCTGTCGGCGTCCGTGCGCGCGGACGGCGTGGCGGCGCTGTGGCGCGGCAACAGCGCCACCATGGCGCGCATCGTGCCCTACGCCGCCATCCAGTTCACGGCGCACGAGCAGTGGAAGCGCGCGCTGCACGTCGACACGCCCGCCACTGCCAAGTGAGGCCCGCCAGTCCCGCCACTGGGCGACGATGACTACCTCCCATCAAGTAGCTCGTCTGCTCGTTTGCCCCCCTATAGTATATAAAAAAAAGACTATTAAGGCCCGCCGCAGACAAGTTAGGGTAATAGCCGATACAAGAAAAGCTTATATCTACCCAATAGGAACGAAAAAGACGCCGACGCATTGGCAGGCGTCAGCCGAGCCGAACCATGAATTTTAGATCCTATTGCGTTGACATAAAACTTTTTTTTATCAACTTTCAGATTCCGCATCCATAGATGTGGGGAGACCATTGACGTATATCATACAGACGAACAGTGCCTATCAAAATATGTCAAAATATATGGAGCAAACTCACATTAGAAAATACGTTCCAATATGCTAATAACGCCTCTTTATAATATGTGTCAAGATAAATATTTTATACAAAAGTAAACCTAACACTATAAGACTTAAGTATCAAATTTACTGAGCGCCAAACAGGTGCCCGAGTTGTTCGGGCACTCGTTTTGACGGGCCATTTTCGAAGATATTTTTCTCCGGCTGATTGTGAATCCTTACTTATAATAGATCAATGGAGAAGACCCTTAGGCCCACCGCAGCCAAGTATGGCCTACTACGGCCAAGTAAGGTCCGCCACAGTCTAGACCAATTTAGGTGAAATTTGGTATGTAGATAATTTCAGTAAAACTGTCCTTAATACAAAAAAACCCGCACAGAGAGCACAAGGTGCTCCACCTGGTGGCGGGGTCGCTGGCGGGCGTGACGTCGCAGAGCGCCACGTACCCGCTGGACCTGGCGCGCGCGCGCATGGCCGTCACCAACGCCAGCCAGTACCGCACGCTGCGCGCCGTCTTCGTTAAGGTCATCCGTGAGGAGGGCTTCAGGACGCTCTACAGGTTAGTAGCAGAATGATCATTGTCACTTTGCAGGTTGATATAGAGGAGCCGCACCAGTGAAGAATTGAGGGCTCTGTACAGGTAACCTGGACTTTAGTCACACACACAGACACGCACCCATGTTAAGACCCGTAACAGCCAAGTAAGGCTCCCCACGGTCAAGTAACGCCCGCCACAGCCAAATAAGGCCCGCCACAGCCAAATAAGGCCCGCCACAGCCAAGTACGCGCTTCTTCAGGGCGCTCTACAGGTAACCTGGACCGACATACACACACAGACACACATCACATGGCAGTGGAAGGCAGAAAAGACTCAGAATGATTATTGTCACTTGACAGTTGATATAGAGGAGCCGCACAAGTGAAGACGCTGTCCAGGTAACACACTACAAGGTCAATTTTACTTTAGTCTCTCTCTCTCACACACACACACACAACCAATGTATACGGCGTGACATCACAAGCAGTACCGCACCACAGAATATTTAATGGTACTACATACATAACGGCCACGGAATCACCCGCCTGAATCTAGCCGGCGCGCAACTCGCGCTCAACTCGCCCTTGCCGTCATTTGTTTCATCCGGAGATGGAGAGTGGATCATTGGCCCGCGTACTGGTACACACACATTTACAAGTGTACAGACGTCCTCGCACGCACTTCATTCGAATTGTGTTCGAAATCGTGCTTTTATAGGCCGTGTCCGGCGTGTGACCGCACGCTACGGGCCTTGTGGCCTTGAAAATCATGTCCTATTTTGATAGCGACTGTGGGCGCAGGGGCAGGCGCGGCGCACTCTTTGATTTGTTCGCGCTCGGTACAAGTACCCGCCGGCTTCGCACCGTGGCGGGATGATTAGTGGTTGCCGCGCACTGCTAGCGAATGCACGCGCGCGCGTATACTCTTAATGTACGTCGCGTCGCAAGAGTCGAATATGCTATGAAATTTGAATTATGTCAAAAAATATTGTATTGCAGAGGGTTGTGTTAACAACAACAGTAAAATGATTTGGTAAAAAGTAATTATTTGGTAAAGAGTAAAATGATGAAATTTGGTATGGAGGTAGTTCAAGACAACCCAAATTTTTATTTTTTCAATAACTATGCATGTACAGTATAGTATCATTGGGTACGCAAATTCTATGTACTCGGGACGAAGTCGCGGACAACGGCTAGTGTATTATAATAATGCAGTTGTGTGACAGTGTGTCTTAATTTTGAATTTAGTAGATAGGTGAATCAACTTTTTTATGTCAATAGTTGCCATGGTTACTGTCCCCTGGACCACTTTTTAAAATTACTATTCTGTGGGTTTAAACACACTAAATGTGGGGTTTCTTTGCGAATTTCAATCCCTTCCCTAATGAAGCACTTTCTGAGAGTCTTAGAATTCTATATTGTTACAGTTTTTCTAAGAAAACCCTCTCATTTTGTCCCCTGGACAATGGGACAGAATAACAACAAGAAATAGTTGATTGACCCAGATACATAAATTGACAGATAAAGTATGTGATAACTTAATAGTAAATTACGTTGTAGCATCTGTGTAGACGAGTGTTTTTAATAATAATAAAAATAACTAACTTAACTTAAATATATATTTCGTTAGTAACACTATTCTACCCAACCTATGTACTAATACTAGACGCATCAATCATTTAATTCAATTCAATTCAATATATTTATTTCGGACCCATGATCCATAATTTGTTAGTAGTACAATAATACTTACTGACTAGGGGTTAGTATACAAGTAAAACACAACATTAAATAATATGCAAAAAGGTACAATACAACATAGTCAAATAATTAATTAATTAAAAATACATGAATGATCACAATAAAAAAATAATTTAAATATGTCAAAAGAAATAATAATAATGCAGCTAATAATAATATGTCAAATACATTTTTATAGAATAATGAAAACTAATTTAATTAATTAAAGTAATTTGACTAGGTTACTTATAGTAATACTCTTTATCTTACATCAAATAAAATTGGTCTGTCACCCCAGTGCACCAAGTTCCAGTGTCTTACCACTGGGCAATCGAACTTGTCCAGTATAACGTTGAGAAGGCTGTTGGTGCTGCCTCGCACCCTGCCCATCAGGGACGCCACACGTTTCCGCACTATGGACTTGAAGCCGTCCGTGTTGGCTTGCAGGAACATCCCCGACGCGCTGCACCAGCGAGGCAGCCCCAATAGCATCCTGAATGCGTTGTTATACTGGACTCGCAGGGTGTTCAACGACTTTTGAGTGTAATTGGTCCACAGGCTGCAGGTGTAAAAGCTCTGACAGTATGTTTTGAACAGAGTGATTTTTACATCACGTGAGCACTTCGCAAACCTGCGGACCAACATATTAGCTCTCATAGCCAGCGCCCTTCGCTCACGCTCAATGTCCTTGTTGTCGGAGAGATCCTCGGTGACCCAGTGACCAAGGTATTTAAACTCCTTCACCCTTGTCAAGGGGGTTCCCGACAGTTTAACCGGAGGGACTGTTTTTGGTGTCTTATTCTTAGCCTTGAAAACGAGAAGCTCACTTTTCTTTGTGTTATACCTTAGTCCATGAGTCACCGCGTACCTCTCACATATGCTCAACAATGTCTCCAGAGCTCTTATCGAGGGGCACAGCAGCACCATATCATCGGCGTAGCTAATGTTATTTACAAATTTACCATCTATGGAACAGCCGACGCCGGCACTGCTGAGCTCCTCGATAAGACCATTCATGTACAGGTTGAAAAGGCGAGGAGATGTCAGGCCGCCCTGCCTCACCCCGCACTCCAACCTATAGTCCCTTGAACTGACACCAGCCCACCTAACATTATTTGTTTGGTTTTTGTACCAGTATTCGAATAACTTGACAATGTCTATTGGTGTACTGGTTTCACTCCGCATTTTTGACCAAAGCACGTCATACGATACCAAGTCGAATGCCTTCGACAGGTCCAAGAAACACGCGTATACAGGTGTGCTTCTCGTAACATAGTACTGAACGGTGTGCTTGAGTCGAAGTATTGCAGTTTCAGTGGAGAGTCCAGGTCTAAAACCTAACTGAGCTTCATTTAGCTTAATGTGCTTGCTAATACAGCGATCAAGCAACCCGTCCAGCACCTTAGCTATAACAGTCGCTAGAGAGATCGGTCTGTAGTTGTTCCTGTCGGAGGCATCCGCCGTTTTGTTCTTCACAATGGGCACCACTATTGTCTTCAAGAGCTCTGGAGGGAGATATTCATGTCCTATACATAGATTGAACAACAATGCGAGGACCCTGGGTAAATGAACACCTGCATACTGAAGGTGTTCAATGCTTAGGCCATCATGACCTGGCGACTTGCCACGTTTCATCTTTCTAATCAGGTCTGAAACGTTCTTCGCTGAAAATCGTGTCAACCCGCCATTCAGACAAACCTCTGCATCGAACACAAGCCGCGAAGGTCCAAGCGGTGACTCCGCTTTGAACTGGGCACTAAACGAGTTAGCAATCCGTTCAGGGTCACACTCGCCATCCACATTTGATGATACTTGTGGTGGTCCTTCTAAGCTTTTAGTATGTTTCCAGAAACGCTTGAAGTCTTTGGCTTTATGACGAGTTGCCAAAATGTCCATTTTTATTTGGTGCTCGTTATCCTGGCACCATTTCAACTTGGACTTAAAGCGCTTTCTGGAGTCACACATCATCCTATATGCTTCACCGCCTGAAGGCTTGCCCAGTGCCAGCCACAGCTGGAAGCGCTGCCTCGCCTCTTGGTGAACCTCTTTCACATGCTTGTTCCACCCTATTACACATTTTTTATTACATTTTTTAGTCACATAACACGAAATTGCACAATCCGTTAAAATATTAATAATTTTATTATATAATTTATCAATAATAAGCCTGTGTTCTATACAATTACACATATTATCAGAACAATACCTTAATTCTAACGGGAAGTCAATGTTTCTTAACCTATCAGTGCATAAATTACTATACTCAATTATTTGGTCATCACTCCTTTCTCCCCATTTCACCTTGCTAGTCATACTAGACAGAGCGTTATAACTAACCTCTTGTTTAGGTGAAATGTTACCCAAGTTACAAATTACCTCCAGGGGAAAGTGATCTGACCAAAACACATCGTATCGCACATTAACATGGGTGACAGACCTCCACGCGGCCTCTGTGACCAGACAGTGGTCCAACCATCGCCGACAGTTATTATGACTATCACTCACATAGGTATACGTGGCAGATGACTCGCCCAGTTTGGTCACGTCAGCGCAGCTCCATTCTTGTTCATCACAAAAATACATTAATTCTTTAATATATTATTATCTTTATTATATTTAATGACGGAGATAATATCCGCAAGATCTCGGTTCACTTTATCCTCACTCTTGCCTCTCCTCCTCGTCTGCTTCCCTGCTGTTTTTACAGACTGAAACAGCAGGTTCTTGGCAATCTCCACCTCTTCCACAGAAAAAGTAGTGGCACATAATCGAATCATGCTTTCATCACCCATAAAATCCGATTGACTCTGAATGAAAGCCAACACTTCATTAATTACTATATTGCAACTATTAAATTTAACTATACTCGCTGACATTGTTTTTGTCAACGCGCGCAGACGCGCACACGCAACCGAATACACGCACGACGCTTAACGATGCGCGCGCGAGACTTAATATGTTCTCGAGTGCGCCAGCCCTAGCGCTAGGGCGTGGCCTCCGAAAGAGCGCGCTGCATGTGATAGAAAGAGATGGCCAATTTGGGAGCGTACGGTGCAGCAAAACCGGTTTTTTGTTAGCAGTCGGCCTCCTGTACGTTAGTACTATTACTTATTCTGTGGCAGGGGCTACGGCGCGACGGTGCTGGGCGTGGTTCCGTACGCGGGCGTCTCTTTCTTCACCTACGACACGCTCAAGGACAACTACCTGGGTGAGTGCTCACGCTTCTTACCATGCTCTAAGAAAACAAGGTCTGCTGCTCCGGGTCGCGTGACACCCGCACGTCAAAGTCGAGTTACCAGTGTGAATGACGTTCGGGTGTCACCCACACTACTACAGAATACCGGAGTGGCAAACCTGGCGGAGTATATTATTGTATCATGCTTCTTACTAGCTCAAGCCCGCGACTTTTCCCCATACCACAACAGCTCATTTACGTTACGTCCCATGGCTGGATATCTCATCGTTCTCATCAAAAGAGGTTTTTTGTTATTATAGCAAAGCAAGAGAGAGTGGGGACTACCCCACGCGGGCCCAGTATGGATTGAGGACTCTCCTAATGTAAACATACAAAGGTTTCCTCACGATGTTTTGTTCTGAAATAATGTACTATTTATTTTATTCATTGTTTAGAACGCTTCGGCAAGCAGCAGAACGCGATGGTCAACGTGGCGTTCGGCGGCGCGGCCGGCGCGCTCGGTCAGACCGCGTCGTATCCTCTAGACATAGTGCGGCGACGGATGCAGACTGCGCCGCGGCAACCGGACGGGACGTACATCTACCGGTCCATCGTGCACACGCTGCGGGCCGTGTACAGGTGAGCCAGGAGACGGACCGCCTCGTGTCCCCCGGACATAGTGCGGTGCTGTTCTCGAATGATTGACACACTTACCACCATGGCATGACTCGTACGCTCAATGAAGGTCAATTCAATTCAATTCAATTCAATCATTTATTCAGCAAATTGGCCACATAGGGGCACTTTTACACGTCAGAAAAGAATTTACTAGCGCTTCCTAGACCTGTTGCTTGAGAAGAAGCGCCGCAACAAACTCAAGCAGAAGGCCTTTTTTCAAAATTTACACATAGTTATAACATTTACATTACATGTATAAAATATACATATAGGTACGTACTACAATTACATTGAAGGGATGTATAGTCCCTAACTTAAACTTAAATCTAAGATCTTAGAGATGTATAGTCTCCAAGGGTCCAGAAAAAAAAAATATTATAGAGATGGCCTCCATTGTCAAATAAATATAAATTCCATAGATGTCGACAGTCTCAAAATGTCAATAAATAATGAAATACATCATGTATAAAAGAGTTAATTAATACATGTCAATAAGAACATGATGAGGTATCTCTTACTGAGGTGACACTCTTACTGTACTGTCTGACTTACTTCCTTTCTAACGGACCGTACAGTCTGGTTTACTTTCTTACTAACTGACTTAATACCTTGCCTGACTTACCTTCTAACTGGAAGATACATTTATTAGAAATTGAAAGTAATTTATTTATTTTACTGTCCGTTAAAGTTACATTCTGATTTCTTTTTTACGATCCGAGTTACTTTCTGACCTATTTGCGTTCAAACTCTCTTAAATTAAGTTCTTACTTATTTATATTCAGACTTATATTTAGTATTAGTATTTATTTATCATAGCATAAGATAATGGACCCTGTTATTTATTTTTCCATTGTTAAGCCGGGTTAACACTAGATCGACATCTAGCGGCCAGTGGCTGAACCCCGATCACCCGACCGTTTAGCAGTTGCTACCGCTACTTGAAGCTAGATGGCGAGCCGAACGCAGCGTGTATTTCTAAACAATTTACAACTAATATTATAACTAGAACTCTTTTTTCAAATCCTCTTATTACACAGAGACTTCGGGTTGTAGGTTGTAAACTGTTAGCATTAAAATATGCTTTGCGTTCGGCTCGCCATCTAGCTTCAAGTAGCGGAGCAACTGCTAAACGGTCGGGTGATCGGGGTTCAGCCACTGGACGCTAGATGTCGATCTAGTGTTAACCCGGGTTCCGGAGCACGCACTACAGTATGGGCTCTGCCACTCTTCTTGTATCATTTCTCTATGCTTACCGCCAGAAACTCAACATGGCACCATTTTCTTTCAAAATACCCATTTTAACACGTTTTTAATTGTAAATAAACTTATTTACATACTTACTTAACAGGTCGGAAGGCTGGCGGGGTTTCTTCAAAGGGCTCAGCATGAACTGGGTAAAGGGTCCAGTGGCTGTTGGTATCTCGTTCGCTACCTATGACTTCATAAAGTCCACCCTGAGGGACCTCGCTGTTACGTTGCAGTAGAGGAATTTACCGATAAGATATTATCCCTAAAACACGTGCTTGGATGAAAAAGGAATGAATAATAATAATTAAACGAATTACTTATCATTTTTAGTACTGCTACTACTACTACAGCCTATTTGCGTCCCACTGCTGGGCACAGGACTCCACTCATCACGAGAGGGTTCGGGCTATAGTCCCCAGGCGGGCCCAGTGCGGATTGGCTTCACACACATCTTTGAATTACTTCGCAGATGCGTGCAGGTTTCCTCACGATGTTTTACTTCACCGAAAAGCTCAGTGGTTAATTCAAATTGAATTACGCACATAAGTAGAGGTGCGAGCCGGAATCGAACCCCCGACCCTCTGCATGAGAGGCGGTAGGTCGGACCACTGGGCCACCACGGCTTGTTTAGTACATTATACTATATTAAATGCCGATTTTTTAAATTGTAAATGCGCTTGCGTTCGACCTTACTCTCACCTGATGGAAAGTAATGGGAGGGGTCACCTTGGAACAAGCCTAACCAAAACCTGTTCACTGAGTTTCACGAATTGAGTAGACCAGGATCATAGGAACAAATGTATTCTAAATTTGTAAAACATGTTTTCAGAAATATTTTACTTTTATCAAAAGTTCGAAATTCTCTTATTTGGAGTTCCAAGTTTTTAACAATTGTAGCAATGTACTCGTAGCAATATCGGCATTTTGACTAAACACGACAATTTAATCTGGCTATGAATATTTTCTTGTGTGGACTGGAAGTGAATCTGCCTCTAGAAGATAGCAGTGGATTATGAACTTTAAATATAAGAATTCAAATTGATTTATGTCATAGTTTAATTTGCTGTGTTCATTATTTTAATAGGTGATGAAACTTTAATTGAGCTGTATCTTTAATCTTTTATAATTTGCTAAAATATTTATGTCAAGCGCACAGTATTTACAAATAAATTGATATTATTAGCTCGAGTAAGTATTGATGATGTAAATATATTAATGTCGAAAGTTTTTGAAAAAAACCTTAATCCTATATTCAAAATACGAATCATATGACTTTTGTAAAGTGAATTTCACTTAAATGTCAAAGATTTGTTTAAGTTTAATTTCACTTTTATTTTATGACAAATTATAAGCGATCGTTAAAAAAATATATTCGCATTTTGAATACTGATAGGAAATTAGTTTAATCATAATAATAATATGTAAATTTTTCTTTCATTCGGTGCCTTATTTTTCTTAGTGCAATATTTGTAGTGGAAACAAAACCGAGGGAATACTCATCTATTAATCAATTTCATATTATAAATGCTTATTTTTCATAAAATAAACGGCTCTACAAATGTATTACTTGACATTACAAATAAAAATTGTTATTGAGTTTCGTTCGTATTTTTTTTTGGTCCGTCTAAATTGTTTTTACTTTTTACGCTTATAATTTTGATTGTCTACTTTTTTAGGAACGAATTTTGTGAAAATAATTATAATATGTGTTTTACACTCAATAGAACTGAAATATTGACAATAAAATATACAAAACGTATTTTTAAACACACACACGCGTTATTTGTTATAACGTAGTTAAAAATCCATTTGTAACAATAACTAAGTACATTTTGACTTTATAGTTTTGTTAAATTATTTTTATAGTAAAATGTACCCAATATTACTGTTATCTGTAAAAGATGTCAACCATTGACTATCTATTAGCTGTTTACAACACCTGTCATCCTGTCACTTAGTAAAACACTGTCGTTTGTATTATATATAGGGATCGGAAATTCGGATACATATTTACCTAAACTTGGCAAAATCTCAGAAAAACTTAAGGAAATATGGAGTCGGCTTCTTAAAAATATTATTTAAATAATATAAGTTCCGGGATTCCGGGAATCTATAAAACGCGTTGAGACTGTAATACCTTGCAAATATGTTTAGGTTGTGGTTGTTTTTCACCGTTGTTGTTGTAAGCATAATAACATTTTATACAAATGTTACGATTTATGTGGTTATGTATTAATCAATCTAAGTATGTATTGAGTAATTAATGAGTATATATATATATATATATATCTAACAGTATTGATAAGTTCAAAATAGGCGATTAATAAAATCCCGGGATTTTTATTAATAAATTGAAATTGAGTCCGCCTCCATACAACTAAACAACAACGCCGCCGCCAAAGTTTAGGTCATGTATCCGAATTTCCGATCCCTGATTATATACAATATACATACAATACAATGATACTGTATTCTCGAATAGCGGACACGAGAATGATGATTGCGAAATGCGAAAGTAACTCTGTCTGTCTGATTTAGATGAAACTCTTTTGAGATAGCTTTTTCCCCCGGTATTACCCATTTTAAATCGTTGCACCTCGAAACAGCAGCTCATGGATATATTTTTGTTAAATAACAAGCCAGCTAGCTTTATTTATAGAGTGAAGTCTAAAATTGTTGATTTTTCATATATTTCCACTCGATCCCGCTGCCCTTGTCGATTTAAAAGTGTTGTTGTCTCTAGTTCGTAACGACAAAACCAGACTCTGTTATTGCTTACTGTGTCCTAGGAAGTTAGGATGAATATATTGTTGTTATAAATTTTTCCTGTTGTTTCATTTGCTATTTGGTGTTTGCTGTTGTTACTTTGATGTGAGAAAATGAGGGTACTGTTATTGTACACCTTAGTGGGTAAACGAGCAATTGCCTTTGCGATTGCAAATAGAAGAACAAGCTTTGCGTGTTGTAAACATTCAGCGCCGGGAATGAAATTGCTAGTGCGTTGCCGATCTTCAAAGGGAATAGGGGATGGCAATTATAGGGTTCTCGCTCATCGTAATCCACGTCGATATTTGAACGTGGTACTTTCCCAGACGAGACATTCCAGATTCGAGCAGTGATCTAAGATTAACCGTGGCTCTACCACTTTAGACTGCTTATGAAAAAAAAACATTTATTGAAATAAAACTATTCAGTCGCTTCATAGTATTTATTGACGAAATTGCTTTTGTTTGCCTTAAACTAAGCACTTGGCTCATGTCTTGCTTGATACCTACATATTCCTAAATTATTATTGAGTGTTATGATGCTATTAATTACTAACAGGCAAATCCCAAGTACCGTAACAATTACCATACACAATAAATACATAAAATCATCACGATGATGACGATTTAGATATTTAAGCGAAAATTGTTGGTAAGCCAACTTTAAACCATTATAAAACCTAAACGGTTCTCTTAACTGAAAAAATGATTAAAGAAACCTAAAAGCGATTTTAAATACCTATTCAACAATACTCCACATGCTACAGTTGGTCGACTTTAATTCTTTTATTTTGTGGCGTCTGGTGGCTGCCATTTTGAATTTTGATTAATTTCATATCTTCAGTGACACTCGCGGGATTAGGACAAATCGATTGACGTATGTTTCATCAAATTCGACCCACGCGTTTAATCTCTACAGTGCAACAAATGAACAAACATACACACATATAAAATCTTAAACTCGATTATCTTTTAAATAATACGACGGTCTTGGGTAAAGACGACAGTAGGGATTTAGAAATTTAGGCTCAATTTTAGGCACCTACCAGTGTCTTGTGTATTAGTTTGACTCTTTTGACGCGTTTGAGTCATCTTGATGGGTCCAAATGAGCCTAAGTTTTTGAAACACTATGCTAAGGAGATCTTTGAAACTATACTTAGAAATAAGTGATTTAATTTTATGCTATTTGACTAAGTATACACAATTTGAATCTCCAGGAGATGCAAGCCTGTATTTATACATACTTACAGATACAATAATTTTAAATACTTATTTACTATACCTATAGACTTAAGATTATTTTGACTAGAGATGGGCTATATCTAAAACATTTCAAAATGTTTCAGACGATCAATTGTAAATTACATAACCATACGTGACTACTTAGTATGTAACTTTGCGGATAAATTTCATGTAGGTATTTACTTAAGTAAGTAGGAAAGTTTACGTATCACACACAACTGTCACGGTGTCTGAATAAGAGTAATTATTAGAAACCTACATAAATTAAAGTAGGTAGGTAACGCCGAAATCTTCTCTTTGGAATTGACATGAAATGTAAACGAAAGTTTCACTTACAGATACTTATTATTATGGAGTTTAAGTGAAAGTTCACTTTTGACTTAAACCTTAACTGACTGTCCATTGTTACGTACTTTTGACTAGAGTTGAGTTTTAATACGTAAAGAGACATATCACACATGATACAGTTGAGTTCATTAATATGTGTACATTTGTAGACCTCGTTACAACGAAATAAGGTGCAAAAGTGTGTACCGTAGGTACATATTGGCGAACTCGACTGTACAATAAGTACAATGTTTTAGAACATACAGGGGTTATATTCGAAGTCTTAAAATAGGGATCTCCCTGTTCCCTATAGGATCGCTCACGTCGCGTGAACTTTAACCAGCTAGATTTAACGTTCAACATGACGCGTGAGCGATCCTATAGGGAACAGGGAGACCCTTATTTAAGATTTCTTTAGGTACCTACTTCAAACAAACAACAGAATTACACTTAAATTGAGCAAATAGTTAACTATAACTTCCTTACCTATACAATAGGACAGTATTGAAGAAATTATTTTAACTCCAACATCTTCCTTTCCATTTGTTAAAATATTCACGTGATAGGATAACACATTTAAGTAAGTAAGTAGGTATAAAATAAATTACAATATTACCTTAATACTTGCTTAATACATTTTATATTTACAAAACCTATGTTTCATATCTAGCCCGGTGTAATCTTTCAAGTTATAGCTGACCCCGCGGACTTCGTACCGCCTTAGATATTTTTTTTTTATATGAAAAATAGCTTACGTCCTATTCTCAGACCTACTGAATACACTCCAAATTTCATAAGAATCGGTCGAGCCGTTTCGGAGGAGTTTGGTTAAAAAAACACCGTGACACGAGAATTTTATATATTAGACTAGCTGACCCCGCGAACTTCGTACCGCCTTAGTTTTTTTTTTTATTTGAAAAATAGTTTACGTCCTATTCTCAGACCTACTGAACATACACTCCAAATTTCATAAGCATCGGTCGAGCCGTTTCGGAGGAGTTTGGTTACAAACACTGTGACACGAGAATTTTATATATTACGAGTAGACTAGTTTTCCCCGCAACTACGTACGCGCAGAGTTATTAAAATGCAAAAACCTGCTGTTTTCCGTTCCCGTGGGAATTTCGGGAAATCCTCTCGTAGTGTTCCCCTACGTTCCCTAAGGAACCTGCATGCCAAATTTCAGCTCTCTACGGCCAGTAGATTTGGCTCTGCGTTGATCGATCAGTCAGTCAGTCAGTTTCTTGTTTTATATATGTAGATAACGGATGATTATTTTACAATGCAATGCAAAAAGAGCGTCGCATATCTCCCACCAAAAGCTCCCGTGAAGCCGCCCGATGAGTCGACAGTGTGTGCAAAGCAATCAGGTAATGGCGGTAATATCGTTATTGGGGGCGACGACCAAATATTTAGGCAATTTACACCGTCACGTGTCAATAATACACGCGGTGTTTCAGGTTAGTCAGGAGCTACGGCTTTATAACAAAACATACGGGGCAAAATGAATGGCTTCCATGAATTGTTCAAGCGCAACATCAACACTATTCAACACGCTTCTGCGGGGACATCAGCTCAAATTGCTAACAGAGCTTTGTCATAGCAATCCTCGGAAACACTTCTTAAGCAATAGAGTGGTTCATTCATGGAACAAGTTGTCAGAAGACGTAATTTCAGCGCAGAGCATTAACCAGTTCAAGAACAGACTTGACAAATTCTTAAACAAGTCAAGAAATACTTAAATTGAGAACAACTGGGATACAGACACATTTATCAGTTGTTCAACTGCCTGCCTGTCAATATAATATAATATAATAATATAATAATCAAAATGGATATGTGGTGAATTTGCACGGGTCTGCTAACGAAGAAATGAATGGAATTAGTGACGTCATTAAGTTTTTTCCGTACGGAAAAAGTCAGAACATGTGCGCCATGTTGAACCATTTGTATGAAAAGTGCGCCTTTCGGTTTCTGAATCCGAATTCCTAATATGAAAACTGCAATCGGAAACCTAACGTAGGTACCTAAAAGGCAAGTGATTGACTGATGTATAAACGCACAGGCCAAACCGCCTGTAGATAGCTGAAATTTGGCATGTAGGTTCCTTGAGGAGTGTAGGGGAGCGAAAAGAGAGAGAGGAATTCCCAAAATTCCCACGGAGATGGGAAAAAATTGGATTTTTACATTTTAATGTTTACACGCGTACGAAGTCGCAAAATAATAATAAAAATGGAAATGTGGTGAATTTGCACGGGTCTGCTAACGAAGAAAATAAGACTAAATCTTCCCACTTATTTGATAATTTGTGCCTTTAACTAGGTACATTACAAATTTCTTTCATCAAACAATCTACATCTTATCGTCGCCACTGGTGAAAAGTTGAGTCGACACTCGACAACCGACCCAAGTGACGAGCTTCGCTTGGGCAAATAAGTAACTCGTGGCATTATGGCTCACTTTAGTTTAGCCCTTTGATGTACAATCTACTATTTGCTTAGAAGAGAACACAGTTTGTACTAAAGTGCCCACCATGTCTACCTTTCTACAAATGTTTAGTTTTACATATTTTTTTTTGTTTAGCCGCAAACACGGATTTGTAAATCGTTAAACCGCCCCCACGAGAGGCTACGCCTAGTGTGGGGGTCAAAATCCAAATTTGTAAACTATTTTATGAGAATAAATGATTTGATTTGATTTTGATTTGCTTTCCGAATGAGACAAGATCTTTTATGTAGGAACTTCTTCCTCACTTGTTGATGGTCTCAAGCACTGACCTGACAGTGGAAGGGTTCTCTCGCTGTCGCATGTTTCGTGCTGACAGGGGCTATATTCGAAGTCTTAAATAGGGACAGGGAGATTCCCTATAGGATCGGTCACGCGTCGCGGCGTTGCAGCCGAACTTTAAGCAGCTAGATTTAAAGTTCAACTTGAGCGCTGTGACGTGAGCGATCCTATAGGGGATCTGCCTCTCCCTATTAAGACTTCGAATATAGCCCCAGGGCTGGTAGCGACGTTGTCCTCCTCACTTGATGATTGTCTCAAGCTGCTCAGGCACTGACTAAGGTTCTTGTTATGGTACGTTTACATGAACGGCGTTCAAAAGGACATTCACGGGCGCGTTCACAGGCACGAGCGTGTAAACAGGCTGTTTTGAACGCGCTCGCGACTGTGCACGTGAACGCCGTCGATCGGTCGGCTGTCGGTTTCCTATCGATTGTTCACCAAAGATAATTGTATATTTACATGCACGTTGAACGGGCTGACAGCTGGACATGCTCGGGCACGCGTGTATAAACGTAGCTTTAGGCGTCGTAGGCGCAGGGCTCGTGCGGGCAGGGCGGGCACGGCGGGTAGCGGCGATAGTCGGGTGCGCCCGCGCCGCCCCACTGCGGGTACACGCCGTACAACTGCGACAGCACGTCGTATGTGCCTGGAAACAGGTGACATTATAGTACAGTCGAGTTCGCCAATATGTTATGTCCACACTTTTGCACCTTACTCCGCGGTGATTAAGTCAACAAGTACGCATATTAATTAATGAATTCGACTGTATAGCACGACACAACTTAGAAGGCGCGCGGCGAAGCACTTAAGTCGTTGATGCAGAGACCATTATTTGCTTAATCCACGCGCCTTCTAAGATGTGTCGTGCTATACCTACAGACGGCGTCTCAGAAATAGGTAGGTACATGTTTAAACTTTAAGATCTTAACACGACGAAGTAGGGTGGACAAGTGTAAACATAATATCTGTGACGGCGACCGTAGAATATTAGTAGCAATGCAACAACTAATTAAGCCACCCAGATAGCAATTATGGAGGGTTGAAGTAAAGGAGCGAATTAATCGTTATTAGTTACAAAGGTGGACACCAAATCGGGTAGGGTGGGGGCGCTGCGGTCGCCACTCCAGTCAAGCCACCTAGGCGGGTAGTCTGCAGTAGCGCCTTCAGATGGCGCTGCTGAGGCAGCGCAAATGGTTGTAAAGAGTGTGTTTTGTTTTGTTGGTTATCAAATCCGCTGGACACGTTTTCAACTATTTCGCCATATAAAACTGCGCTCTAAGGAGTGTCTTGGTAAGCCAAGACACATTCCACACTCCATAATAGGTAGCAATTTTAACTTGATTATGAGTTGAGACATGCTAGGGACCATTCATCTTGAAGAGTCATCGTTGACTTTTTAAGTTCATGCTTGACGACGTCGGTTTATGACAGTCGGGGATTAGTGAGCGTACCGCGGTAACGGTCGACAAGTGAATCATCTTGTGTAACTAGTTTACCCACATTGTGCGTGTGTGTTACTGTGTGTATGTCCACAGGGCCATCCCTGTGGATAACATGTTGATTAGATACTCCCTACTCTTGACAAAACATGAACCATCTATGAGTCTAAGATGGTAAGATGGGTAGTTACCGGGCGCGGGCGGCGGCGGCGGCGAGCGCGGCCGCGGCGCCGCCATACTGAACAGGGCCTCCGGGTCGCACACGAACTTGTACACGTAGCGCTCGCCTGACGAACAGACAAACAAGCTGTTGAAGGTATATGATTGTATGTTTGACGCAGACGAGCGAAGCCGTTGCCACAGAATATTTAATACTACCTAATACGTACAGAATGGCCACGGAACATTGACCTATAATAAACATATGGACGAACAGTGCCTAAGAATATGTCAAAATATATGGAGCAAACTGACATTAGAAAATACGTTCCAATATGCTAATAACGCCTCTTTATAATATGTGTCAAGATAAATATTTTATACAAAAGTAAACCTAAAACTATAAGACTTAAGTGTCAAATTTACTGAGCGCCAAACGGGTGCCCCAGATGTTCGGGCACCCGTTTTGACGGGGCCATTTTACTCCGGCTGATTGTGAATCCTTACTTATGATAGATCAATGCCACGGAATCTAGCCGGCGCCCAACTCGCCCTTACCGTCATTTGTTTCAGCCGGAGATGGAGAGTGGATCATTGGCCCGCGTACTGGCACACACACAGTTACAAGTGTACAGACGTCCTCGCACGCAAACATTGACACTTCCATTCGAATTTTATTCGAAATCGTGCTTTTATGGGCCGTGTCCGCCGCGTGCCGTGCCACAGCTGGTCGAACCTACCCGCCACCTTCTGCATGATGCCCTTCTCGTAGTAGTACCGCAGCGAGCGCGACAGCTTGTCGTAGTTCATGGCGGGGCGGTTCTTCTGCGCGCCCCAGCGCCGCGCCACCTGGGTACATTAAGAAACAAATATTTTATACGCGATAACGTCACATAACGCTACGTAACGCTACGGTACTTTACCTGTGTAGTATCTGCGTAAACTAGTCTAGTTTTAGATAAGTAAGTTCGGGAAATTGTAGTATCTGCGTAAATTGAAACGCATGGCTCTCATGGTTTTGCGGTGTAACCGGCGGAAACAAGATGTAAGCCCCAATAAATAAATCCTGTAAAATAGTAGTTTCCATTCCAAGATACAATATACCGAACACGATACTACCGACTAAACTGAGGGCTCTTTATGTGACCGGTGACGCGGCGTATTAGTGAACTCGTACGAGACATGCTCCTCCATAAACACTATCATAAGGTATCCACACATCTGTCGCTTGTCGCGCCGTTCAATGCTCTGGGCCCATATTCGAAGTCTTTAAATAGTGATCTCGCTTTTCCCTATGGATCGCTCACGCGTCGCGTGAACTCTAAGCAGCTAGATTTAGAGTTCAACTTGACGCGTGAGCGATCCGATAGGGAACAGCGAGATCCCTATTTAAGTCTTCGAATACAGGCTGAATTCAATTTGAATTTATAATGAGCTTTTCGGTGAAGGAAAACATCGTGAGGAAACCTGCACGCATCTGCGAAGTAATTCAAAAATGTGTGTGAAATCCCCAATCCGCACTGGGCCTGCGTGGGGACTATAGCTCGCCTCCTCCGGCTCGTGCAGCTTGAACTCGAGCCCGCGGCCCGTCCAGCCCACGCAGCGCGCGCCCTCGGCCAGGAGCGCCACTAGGAACTGCCACAGTAGTAACGTAGTACAGGCCCGGGAGGTACTCGCCTCCTCCGGCTCGTGCAGCTTGAACTCGAGCCCGCGGCCCGTCCAGCCCACGCAGCGCGCGCCCTCGGCCAGGAGCGCCACTAGGAACTGCCACAGTAGTAACGTAGTACAGGCCCGGGAGGTACTCGCCTCCTCCGGCTCGTGCAGCTTGAACTCGAGCCCGCGGCCCGTCCAGCCCACGCAGCGCGCGCCCTCGGCCAGGAGCGCCACTAGGAACTGCCACAGTAGTAACGTAGTACAGGCCCGGGAGGTACTCGCCTCCTCCGGCTCGTGCAGCTTGAACTCGAGCCCGCGGCCCGTCCAGCCCACGCAGCGCGCGCCCTCGGCCAGGAGCGCCACTAGGAACTGCCACAGTAGTAACGTAGTACAGGCCCGGGAGGTACTCGCCTCCTCCGGCTCGTGCAGCTTGAACTCGAGCCCGCGGCCCGTCCAGCCCACGCAGCGCGCGCCCTCGGCCAGGAGCGCCACTAGGAACTGCCACAGTAGTAACGTAGTACAGGCCCGGGAGGTACTCGCCTCCTCCGGCTCGTGCAGCTTGAACTCGAGCCCGCGGCCCGTCCAGCCCACGCAGCGCGCGCCCTCGGCCAGGAGCGCCACTAGGAACTGCCACAGTAGTAACGTAGTACAGGCCCGGGAGGTACTCGCCTCCTCCGGCTCGTGCAGCTTGAACTCGAGCCCGCGGCCCGTCCAGCCCACGCAGCGCGCGCCCTCGGCCAGGAGCGCCACTAGGAACTGCCACAGTAGTAACGTAGTACAGGCCCGGGAGGTACTCGCCTCCTCCGGCTCGTGCAGCTTGAACTCGAGCCCGCGGCCCGTCCAGCCCACGCAGCGCGCGCCCTCGGCCAGGAGCGCCACTAGGAACTGCCACAGTTGCAGCGCGCCGCGCCGCCCGCCCGACGCGCTGCCTGCGAACCACATCCATACTAATATTAATATTATAAATGCGAAAGTAGCTCTGTCTTGTCTGTCTGTCTGTTACCTCTTCACGCTTCAACCGCTGGACCGATTTGGATGAAATTTGGTATGGAGATAGTTGGGGTCCCGGGAAAGGACATAGGTTACTTTTTATCCCGGAAAAACGCATAGTTCCCGCGGGAACGCGCTAACCGAATTCCACGCGGGGAAATGGCGGCCAGAAGCTAGTTATATTATAAGAAAATCCTTACCAAGTGCCTACACTCCCTAACCTATAATATAACCAACCAAAAACACTTTTACACGTCAGAAATGAATTTACCAGAGCTTCCACGACCCATTGCTTGAGAAGAAGCGCCGCAACATCTGTATTGTAACATACCTATCCGTAACCGTAACCGTCGATTAGGACGATTAGTGAGCCACGAACAATAGGTACCTGTGGTGGAGACGAGCTGGTGCGGCGACGAGGCCTCCGCGCGGCCCCCACACGCCGCGCCGGCGCCCCCGCCTGCCGATGAAACACAAACAGATATGGCATAAAGGACCTTTGTCTAATGAATTAATAATGAATGGAGAAACGGTTTTTTTTATCATCTCACCCGTTTTGTCCCCTGACTAACTCATTTTGTCCCCTGGCTAACTCATTTTGTCCCCTGACTATATCATTTTGTCCCTGACGAACTCATTTT
>OZ020299.1:2322730-2422730 GCA_963971205.1 Aethes cnicana
AACTGATGTAAGCGAGCAGACAGGGTACTGGTGGTAGCGGTCACTGCGGCCCATGGACATCATCATGTTATCCGAAAGACGTCCACTGCTGGACATAGGCCTCCCCCAAGGCTCGCCACTCAGACCGGTCCTGTGCTACTCGCTTCCACCGGTTTCCCGCGACATTCACGAGGTCGTCACTCCATCTTGTTGAAGGCACTGACAGCTCGTCTCCCGGTTCGCGGACGCCACTCGAGAACTTTCCGGCCCCACCTGCCAACAGTCCTGCGAGCACTGCGGCCCATGGACATAAAAAAAATACTTTTTCGACTGCATTGCCAACCCTGGAGCCTATGGCATGCCTACTACTACAACCTATTTGCGTCCCACTGCTGCGCACAGACCTCCCCTCATCACGAGAGGGCTTGGGCTATAGTCCTTGGGCTATGTCTCTTAACTTGTTGAGTACTTTCAAATCTTTCAACCTAGTTAACTTATTCCACGAGCCAACTAGAATTACGGCAACTACAGCAACTTGTATAGATAATATATTTACGAATGCGACCCCTCAACATAAATCGATAATTAATAACTTGAATTCAGATCACTGCGGTCAACAGGCATCATTTGTAAGCAAAATTGATAAAATTTCACGTGATATAACATGCAGGCCTATCTCGGAACGTCGTTTGGAAAAATTTAGCTGTATTATTACCAAACGGTTAAAATACTTAATATTGAAGCAACAGGACGATCCAGACACACTGGGTTTATCATTGTTTAACTGCATCAAGAAGGAATTTGACTCTTGTTTTAATCTCATCACTGTAAAAAGTAAAGATAAGGTTATATTTAGTGATTGGGCTACAGCCGACATTCATGAGAAAAGATACCATCTTTACGAGTTATACGCTAAACGAACAATAAATCAAAGCCCAGAATTTCTAGAGTATGTTAAGAACTATTCAAAAAACTTTAAACAGATATGTGTAGCTGCTAAAGCTGAGTACTTATCCAAAAAGATATCAAATTCAAACGATAAAATAAAAACCGTCTGGAAGGTTATTAACACTGAAACAGGAAAAACCAAACCCAGAGACCCACATTACAGCCTAAAAATTAAAGATACCGTACTCAATTCTGATATTGACGTAGCTAATGAATTTGAACGTTTCTTCACTAATATACCATTAGAAACTACTAGATCTTTAAAGTCATCTCCTGATGATGCTGCAGTTATATTAATAACAAATCTAGAAGAATGCACTGTACCTTTTGAGTTTACATATATCACCCCAAACATTGTGATTAAAACATTTCGATCACTCAATCTAAAAAAAACTGAGGATCTTTGGGGAATTTCCGGCAAAGTGCTGCAATCTATCATAGAACCTATTGCAATTCCGCTTGCTACATTATTTAATAGTTGCGTTGACGCTGGAGTATTTCCTGATGTGATGAAACATAGTAAAATCATTCCTTTGTTTAAATCAGGGAAAAAAACAGACCCCACAAATTATAGACCTATTTCAATACTGCCGGCTCTTAGCAAAGTTTTTGAGAAACTTATTCTGAACCAACTAATGTCACATTTTAATCTGAATAAGCTATTTCACAGCAGCCAATTTGGCTTCACCAAAGGTCGCTGTACTGCAGACGCTGGCACTACTTTAGTAAAATACATTTTTGATGCCTGGGAGCAGTCCCAAGACGCCATTGGTGTCTTCTGTGACTTATCTAAGGCTTTTGATTGCGTCAGTCATATTAATTTGTTGAATAAGTTACGCTTTTACGGGATAAGAGATCATGCTCTTGACCTTATCTCGTCATATCTTTCCAATAGAACACAGCGAGTGGATATTAACAGAACACAGTCGTCCGGATCACCTGTTGATAGCAACAAAACGGGCCTAAAATTGAACCTTGCGGCACACCTATAGAGGTGTGCCGCAAGGTTCAATTTTAGGCCCGTTTTTATTTCTGGTCTATATAAATGATTTGCCCTGTATTGTGCAAGAGAGGCATAAAATAGTTCTATTCGCAGATGACACCTCACTCATTTTTAAAGTAGATAGGAAGAAAAATAACATAGATGAGGTTAACAATGTCCTTTCTACAGTTGTTAACTGGTTTACAGCTAACAATCTACTTTTGAATTCTAAGAAAACTAAATGCATGAGGTTTTCACTCTCTAATGCACCTCGTGTAGACGATATCCAGGTTAAATTAAAAAATGAAACGTTAGAATTTGAGGGGAAAACAATCTTCCTAGGCTTTACTCTAGACTCAAAACTGCGTTGGAACGAACATATCTCTTCCTTAGCAGGTAGACTTAGTTCTGCAGCATATGCAGTAAGGCGTATTAGGCAGCTCACTGACGTCGAGACGGCCAGGTTAGTCTATTATAGTTATTTCCATAGTGTCATGTCTTACGGAATTATACTTTGGGGGAGAGCAGCTGACATTCAAACCATCTTTGTGCTGCAAAAGCGGGCTGTACGTGCAATATATCAACTTGGGTCTCGGGTCTCCCTTAGAGAAAAATTCAAGGAGATAAACATTCTTACCGTTGCGTCACTATACATATTTGAAAATATCATGTATGCTCGTAAGAACTTGCACGACTTTAAGCATAACAGTGATGTTCACAATTTTAACACTAGGAATAAGGATAAACTTTTTGTTACTGGTTACCGTCTTCGTAAAGTGAGCTCTTCGTTTGTTGGGAACTGTATACGATTTTATAACAAATTGCCTTCTGATGTTGCTAATATGCCATTTAAAAAGTTCAAGTCGTTCATTAAGTGCCGCCTTTTAAAGAAGGCATATTATTCGGTGAATGACTTTTTAGATGATAAGAATCCTTTTAAGCCAACTGTTTAGGTTATTATTATTGACTAGTAACATGATATGTGTCTCGCTGGGCAAATATTAACTCTTTTTTTTTTCACTACCAAATTTGTCCAGCAGCTGGAGCATGTCATGCTCGCTTTAAGGTCCTTGCTTACAGCGGCGTCGTTGATCGGGTCGCCACCTTCCCTAAGAAATGGTTGAGGGAGGCGATGGCTGAGATACGCGTCACGCTCGTGAACGGGTGCTGTCTGTGGGGTCCGGTCTGTTCATGCTTGCAAGGACGTTTAAAAATAATCATTAGCTTTAAATATATTACTAAGTCAAACATTTTAAGCGAGAGACCTCATCATGTTCTTATTGACATGTATTAATGAACTCTTTTATACATGATGTATTTCATTATTTATTGACATTTTGAGACTGTCGACATCTATGGAATTTATATTTATTTGACAATGGAGGCCATCTCCATAATATTTTTTTTTTCTGGACCCTTGGAGACTATACATCTCTAAGATCTTAGATTTAAGTTTAAGTTAGGGACTATACATCCCTTCAATGTAATTGTAGTACGTACCGATATGTATATTTTATACATGTAATGTAAATGTTATAACTATGTGTAAATTTTGAAAAAAGGCCTTCTGCTTGAGTTTGTTGCGGCGCTTCTTCTCAAGCAATGGGTCTAGCAAGCGCTAGTAAATTCTTTTCTGACGTGTAAAAGTGCCCCTATGTGGCCAATTTGCTGAATAAATGATTGAATTTTGAATTTTTTGAATTATGTCCCCACGCGGGCCCAGTGCGGATTGGGGACTTCACACACATCTTTGAATTACTTCGCAGATGCGTGCAGCCGATGGAATGCTTCTATGTATTCCACATACTCTCTCCTCCCTTCTTCTTCATGTACCTCTCCGACTAGTGTAGATTGGCTGTATTAATCCCCCCCCCCCCCCCCCCCCCGACTCCTGGTGCTCACCGGTGCTGGTAGTGCAGACCCCATGGCAGCGGGAACTGCTGCGCCATGCTGCCCCCTCCCCTCTACCCGCAGCCGCCGACGTCCACGCCGCGCGCCATCGCCACCTGTACGACAAAAACTGTACTATAATGTCGCATTTGTTAAGGAAGCACATCTAGTAAGCAGTGCATTCCTGCAGTTCTATATCCATGTGATTTATATCTGTGTTTAGGTTACTATGGATTTGTGAGTTGTCAAAACGTAATAAAATAATAATGCAACCAATTTCCACTGCGCTTATAATTTATTCACTTTAATATGACAGCGAAAGTAACAATGAACTTTTTATGGTACGAAATGCGAAACGTTATGAAAAGCATGCACAAAACAAGAAGAAAATGAAGAAATGTAACTACTGTGGAGAAGGTTTTCACAAAGTCAGATCGTGCAAGAAATGGATAGCGGACGGCAGACCTCCAAAGCCTCCAAAGCAATCTGTGAATGTAGCGATGGTGAGTGGCCTAGCTCTAGCCTGCAGCGTCGAGGATACTGACAAAGATTCGTGGTACGTGGATAATGGAGCGACCAGTCACGTAACCAACAGAAGAGATGTATTTCAATCTTTTGAATACTTTGATGAATCTCATAGAGTTATGACAGCAAACGGTAACGTCATCGAAGCCATTGGTAAAGGGACTGTAAAACTTGAAGCTGACGTTCATAAAGATCTTAAAGAGATAGTAATCCTGACAAATGTATGGTATGTACCAAGCATTCAAAAGAATTTATTCTCTGTCTTAGCTGCGCAAGATACGCTAAGTAATAGTATCTTTCAGTCGAATGCTCTAACATGTGACGTGAAGAATAATGGAAAAGTCATTTTAATCGGAAATCGTAATAAGTATGGCGGCTTATTCAAACTTAATGTTAAAGTGTTGATGCCTCAATTTGCGATAAACCAGTTAACGACATCACAAAACCTTCAACTGTACCATGAACGTCTTGGACACCAAAATAAAAGACATGTAGCAAAACTTATACAAAGAGAGCTTGGAGTGAAACTAGATCCCAGTTCTACTGATATATGTGAAGGCTGCGTCTTGGGTAAGAGCCATAGACAAAAATTTGGTGAAAGACCAAGAGCTAGTAAACCTGGAGAGTTAATTAGCACAGACGTATGCGGACCGTTTCCTTATTCAATCTCGAAGAACAGGTACTATGTTCTATTCAAAGACAACTTCTCTAAATATCGATGGATCTACTTTTTAAAACACAAGTCGGAAGTTCCTGCTCGCTTGAAAGAGTTTCTTGCTGAAGCTAAATCTTCTGGACACGTTGTACAAGAGTTGATGAGCGACAACGGAGGAGAATTTCAAAATGAGCAAATACGCAATACTCTAAGGCAATTCGGGATAAAACAAAGATTTACCATGCCATACACTCCCGAACAGAATGGATCTGCTGAAAGAGAAAATCGTACAATTGTGGAGATGACAAGAACACTTATGTACGCTCATGGCGAGATACCAAATGGTCTATGGGCTGAGATATCTAAAGCTTCTGTTTATATACTAAATAGAACGGGACCAACTCCAATAGACGGAAAATCACCGCATGAGATCTGGTATAACAAAAAGCCAAAAATTGATCATCTGAAATTATTTGCGGCAGCGAATGTTATGTTCATGTTCCGAAACAGAAACGAACAAGTAAGATAAACAGAAAAGCTGAGAAAGGAATACTCATTGGGTATGATGGTGATGAAGGATATCGTGTTTTTGATGTAAAGAACCTGAAACTCATGAGATCAAGAGATATTGTTTTTAACGAATCGTCTCTATTAGAAAACAGTAAGGTCTACACAGAAGAACCGGAACCTAAACCACAACCAAGTAAAGTTCATGAGCTAGATGTTCCATCTACAAGTTCAGAAACTGTTGAAATTGAAGCTCAGCTGCATCCAAATTCAGAACCAAATGAAAGCATAGGAGAATTCCAATCTTTTGATGAAGATGAAATAGATGGAAATAACGATGCGATACAGGAAAACCAAAGTACACCACGCGTCGTCGTAACGAATGATCGAGAACTTCGCGATAGGAGTAAGATTAAACCTCCAAATAGGTTTAGTTTTGACCAGTTCGTCAACGAAACTGCATCTATTCCTGAACCTTCGTCATATAGAGAAGCTTTATGCAATTCTGAAAAGGACAAGTGGATTGAAGCTATGAATAAAGAAATGAGTTCATTACAAGAGAATGCAACTTGGGAATTGACTCAACTTCCTAAGAATAGAAAAGCACTCCGTTGTAAATGGGTATACAAAATAAAAACATGCCCTGATGGTACTGTTGATAAATATAAAGCCCGATTAGTAGCTATAGGCTATTCACAAAAGAAAGGTATAGACTATGAGAAGACATTTAGTCCTGTTGCAAAAATGAGCACCATCAGAATCCTACTTAGTATTGCTGCAAATGAAGGGTTAGCTTTGAAGCAATTTGATGTATCTACAGCATTTCTATACGGATCTGTTAAAGAAGAGATTTTCATGCGACAACCAGATGGATATGACGATGGTACTGGGCGTGTATGCAAATTAAAAAGAAGCTTATATGGGTTAAAACAGGCCCCTAAATGTTGGAATGAGTGTATACATAATTTTCTGATGGAGTCAGGTTTCATTCAAACTGAAGCAGATCCCTGCCTTTATGTAAGAGAACGAGGACAAAAGAAAATACTGCTTGGGCTCTATGTCGATGACGGGCTAGTTGCTGCGACATACCAAAAGGAAGCAGATAATTTCATTGAAAACGAACTAAAGAGACGTTTCAAAATAACAACAAAATTACCGTCTTATTTTCTTGGTCTAGAGATAGAGCGACACAATGATGGCTCAATTAAATTGCATCAAGCCGCATATACTAGAAAACTGTTAGAAAAGTTTGGGATGAGCGATTGCAAAGTTGTTGGAACGCCTATAATTAAAGATTCCGAAAAAGGAACGGAGGAAGAAGTAGAAAGTCTAACCAGTCTCTTTCCTTACAGACAAGCGGTTGGATCTTTGGCCTACCTAATGGTTGGGACAAGACCCGATATTGCTTATGCAGTCGGTGTGGTCTCAAGGAACTTAGATAAACCCACCAAGAAAAATGTTCTGCAAGTAAAGCGAATATTTCGGTACCTGAAAGGAACTACAGATGTTGGACTTGAATACAAGAAAAATGACAAACGCCTTGTATGCTATAGTGACGCGGATCACGGAGGTGACGACACGAGCGGGTGCTCTACGAGCGGCGTGCTATGCCTGTACGCTGGATCAGCCATATCCTGGCGAAGTACAAAACAGACCTCCGTTGCACTCTCGTCCACTGAAGCCGAGATAGTGGCCGCTAGTGAGGCTTGTCGTGAAATAGTATGGCTCAAGAGATTATTCCAAAATCTAAATACAGATCTTGGTAAGCCCACCTTATTGATTGACAATGAATCTGCAATCAAACTCGCAGAGAATCATCCAAACGAACAGCATCGCAAAACGAAGCACATAAAGTTGAAGCACTTTTATGTACGTCAATGCGTCGCAGAAGGAGAGCTTACCATTGAGCAAGTACCAACAAAAGAACAACTTGCTGATATTCTCACGAAACCAGTTTTCAAGCCAAGATTGGTCAAACTATGTGAAGAATTTGGTTTGAAAAAAGGGAGGGAATGTTAAGGAAGCACATCTAGTAAGCAGTGCATTCCTGCAGTTCTATATCCATGTGATTTATATCTGTGTTTAGGTTACTATGGATTTGTGAGTTGTCAAAACGTAATAAAATAATAATGCAACCAATTTCCACTGCGCTTATAATTTATTCACTTTAATAGCATTTATATAACGTAGCTTAAAAAACTTCCTTGTTTTGTTTGTAAGTTTGGTATTCTAATATCGTAAAGTGAACTAAACGCTTACGTACAGTCGAGTTCATTAATATATGATAACTTTTGGACCTTATTACTAAGGGAGCAAGGTGTAAAAGTGTGTATATATTGGAGAACTCGACTGTACATATATAGGTACCTATACATAAGATATAAAAAAAATATTATTAAATTATTTAAAAATTGTAATGTACCTACTTGAAAATTATAAACAGTATGTTTAATAATTAATAATTATGCTTGTAAGTGATAATGTACCAATTTGACATGTAATACCTATTATTATCAATAAATGAGTATGAGTATGAGTATGAGTATACATATTCTCAGAATCGTGCAGATTTGTTCACGATGTTTTACTTATTTCGTCGAAAAGCTCAATGATGGTGAATTTCGCTCATAAGTAAAACTAAACTAAAGGGTGCGAGTCGGGATCGAACTCCCGATCCTCTGCTGCAGTCGACTAGGCTGTACCACGGCTTTTAATGGTAATGGGGTTTTCTAATGGTATGATGATGGCCTCATCATCATTTCAGCCGAAAGACGTCCGGTGCTGGATTTAGGCAAGGCCATGAGGATATCAAGGCTCGCCACTCAGACCGGTCATGTGCTACTCGCTTCCACCAGCTTCCCGCGACCCTCACGACACCGGCTTTACATAAGATAAGTATAATCAGAAACTTTAAAAAGTGGTAGTACTAGCTTTTGTAATCTGAGCCAGTGTCTATGTCAAAGAGACAATTTTGTTTTCAATTCAAAACTGTCCTTAAAATCCGATAAGGCTCAACATCGAGACGCACAGACAGACGGCTGAACAGCGAAGAGATTGCATTCATTTCCTGGACAACTTAGTTACGGCGTACCTCTAAAGCTGATTTTGTCGAGGAAACTGTCTGCCTCGGCGACGTCTTCCTAAAGTGATTACTTACAAGGTTTGTTTTTTGTACAAACTTTGTTACGTTTTTATTTGCGAATGAGGCGATATGAGAAGCGCATGCACACTTACTCATTCAAGTTCCTGGTAAGGGATATCAGATCTCCCATATCCCTAAATAACGATACGCTATCTCCCTATATATATTTAGCAAACTGTTCGGGGAAATGGATCCCCTTTTTAAATTTTAAGGACTCTCATCATATCAGCCGATAGACGTCCACTGCTGAACATCGCCATCATCATCATCATCATTTCAGCCGATAGACGTCCATTGCTGGACATAGGCCTCGCCCAAAACGCGTCACTCAGACAGGTCTTGTGCTGCTCACATCCACCGCGTTCCCGCGACTTTTACAAGGTCGTCAATCCATCTTGTCGGAGGCCTACCGACAGCTCGTATCCCGGTTCGGGGGCGCCACTCGAGAACTTTCCGGCCCCATCGGCCATCAGTCCTGCGAGCATGTGCCCCGCCCACTGCCACTTAAGGCTCGCAATTCTTCAGGCTATGTCTGTGACCCTAATTCTAATGCGTATATCATCATTTCGATTATATATCATGCCCCGACTCGTTTAAGGAAAATATCTGTGCTTAATAGGGAGGTAGGCAATATTTATTAATCCCGTCTCTATTTATAAACTTCATGAGGTGTCTTTCAGAAACAAGTAAGGTTACAGAATATTTAATAGTACTGCATACAGAATGGCCACGGAATCACCCGCCTGAATCTATAGCCGGCGCGCAACTCGCGCCCAACTCGCCCTTACCATCATTTGCTTTTGTTTCATCCGGAGATGGAGAGTGAAACACACACATTTACAAGTGTACACAGATACTCGCACAAACAGACGTCCTCGCACTTCTTTCGAATTGTGTTCGAAATCATGCTTTTATAAGCCTAGGGACTAGGTACTATACGAGTACTTAACCTACCTATTTAGTTATTTTTGATTTGCTTGAAGTATTAATTACTTAGGTTATTTTAATAGTTGAAGCTATAACTAACTTTGTTTAACACTTCCCGCGCTAGGGGATAAAAAAGACGCGCTAAAGTGTACCTTTTGGAAGTTTTCGAGATTAAAGGAAAGCGAAGTTTCCACTCCCGCAAAATTAAGCTCTTTAGTACGAGTAGTGTTTCGATCTACCGCCCCTCTAATACCTATATAATACAGAGGATTGGGTTTTAAAATGTCGGCTCGCTCGAGTGCAGCTTTTTAGTAAGCGAAACATCGCGAAGAAACCTACACGCGTTTACGAGGGTTAAATTCACCCTTGCATTTTCGTATGAATCACAATATTTTGTAGAACTTCGACGCTGCAGGGGGCTTATTGCATTAGGCGCTCTGCGGCAGGCAACTATCGCCTGATCGCATTAGCATCGCCCGCAGATTGCTTTTTATGCGATTCGCCGTATCGAGCCGATAACTTAGTTTGGGAATAGGTCAGTGGGAGAGATAAGGCAGGAACCAGACTGAAACGAATGAAATTAATTAGGCCGTTCCCTGAGCCAGCATCGTCAAATTGCTCATGTAAGATCATACTTTTCTAAGAAATTCTAACAAGTTAATAACATGAAAAGACACATGTGTTATGTATTTCATTATATCATCCTTCCATTGACAGCTTTCGATACACGTTTTGCTTATCTCTTAATAGTAGTTTATGTAACTGCTACATAATAAATATACAGTTGCATACACAACTGTCTGTGGGGTCCGGTCTGTTCATGCTTGCAAGGACGTTTAAAAATAATCATTAGCTTTAAATATAATTATTACTAAGTCAAACATTTTAAGCGAGAGACCTCATCATGTTCTTATTGACATGTATTAATGAACTCTTTTAGACATGATGTATTTCATTATTTATTGACATTTTGAGACTGTCGACATCTATGGAATTTATATTTATTTGACAATGGAGGCCATCTCCATAATTTTTTTTTTCTGGACCCTCAGAGACTATACATCTCTAAGATCTTAGATTTAAGTTTAAGTTAGGGACTATACATCCCTTCAATGTAATTTTAGTACGTAGGTAGGTACCTATATACAGGATGTCTCAAAAGTAGCACGTCACAGTGACACCGGAGGTAGGTCAGCATAAGTGGTACCGAACCAACCTAACATGACCTCAGTAAAAGTTGCTTGGTTTTCGAGATATCGCCAATTTTCAACGTTTTTTAAAATTTTCCTGTTTTTTAACATGTTATGTGGCAACATTTGCTCAGACAGCCCTTGTGCTTGGGTTTTTTTATTTGTACTTTATCAGGAATAGTCCAGTAAGATGATACAAGTGTTATTTGGTCGATAATAAATGTAAAACGCGGAAAATACCTGGATAAAACTTGAATTTAACTGTTGGAAAAACATGAATTGCGTCTTTGACACCCTACCGTGAAAGAAAATTACTAAAAACTACATGAGCAAGTGACTTTAGGAACATGCGTATGTTATGCTGATTCTAAAATGGTATCACACATGAATCTTAATGCAGTAATCTAGGAAGGAATTTCCAATAACCCATGAAAGGCCATGCGGTCACAAACAGTAGCTGCCCGGTAAAAACTACCTTATCGCCTTTGATACCTGACCTTTTTGTTATTTGACTAATGAACTAGAGCGGTGTAGAGTGACGTGTTACTTTTGGGTTTGTAAATTTTGAAAGCAGAATGCTTGAGTTTGTTGCGGCGCTTCTTCTCAAGCAATGGATCTAGGAAGCGCTGGTAAATTCTTTTTCTGACGTGCAAAAGTGCCCCATGTGGCCAATTTGCTGAATAAATGATTGAATTTGAAATGTATCTACACTTCATTTTATAAATTCTCTAAGATGCTTCAAAAGCTGTCCACAATGGTGGCAATTCGAATACGTCAGTGTCTCACATTCGATTTTCAAAAAGCATAGACTAAATAGAGCCGACACTTGAATTTGGAACAAACTTTCGTTCTGTCTGACTGAAGAATGTAGGCGGCCATTGCTATTAGAAGAAAAATTTGAATGCTACTTATTAGACAATCGAATTCGATACAGCTATAAGGCCTATAAGAACATTTTCACAGATAAGAAATCTGTTATAACTAAACAGTGCATCTTAGTGCCGGTCATAAGTAATTTGCGGTTTTTGAACGCATCGTGGAGGGTTTATGATACGAGTGTAGATAAAAGTATAAAAACTTGCTAAATGATCATGTAGAGTTGCGTATCGCGACGGCGCGGCGCCGCGTCGCGTCTAAAATTGGTTTTTAACCGCAATCACGGATTATTGTGTTCCCGATTGATATTCAAAGGTGCGCCGCGTACGCGAGGCGCTTAAATAACTCCGCCGATATATTTGCATTTCAAAACACCCGCGATGTTGTGATACCTGTCATCGATATCGATAGCTTTTTGACACTGAGCGCCGCACAAAACAGTAGCAATACCATGAGTTTACAGTGACCGTACTTCACCGTACTCGCTGGCGACTACGTAAACGATTTGTATGAAGAATAGTACAGCGCCCCTGGCGGTCACTCGTTGAACTAAAATTCTTCATACAAATCGTGTAGTCGAGTCGCTGCAAACGCACTGTAAACTCATGGTAGTGCTACTGGTGTTACAATTATTTTCTGTACGCTGAAAAGTGCCATACTTACTTGGTTGATCTGTCAGAAGATTTTTCCTGTTATTATACCGAGGACTTTTTAGCTTCTGCCCGCGACTTCGCTCACGCGGAATTCGGTTATCGCGCTCCCTCGGGAACTTGATCCTAATCACACCTGATGGAAAAGTGATGATAGTTTCTAAGATGGAACACGCTTACCCAGAAGATGCCTATTCACTCTAGACTTGAATACACCAATATTATAGGAACTGGGGAACACAAACGCAGGGAGGGAATTCCAAAGCTAAGTCTTTAAATAGGGATTTCGCGGTTCCCTATGGGATCACCCACGCGTCGCGTGAACTTTAAGCAGCTGGATTTAAAGTTGTGAGATCCTATAGGGAACAGCGAGATCCCTGTTTAAGACTTCGAATATAGGCCAAGAAAAGATTTAGCGCACCGCTTCGTTTCAGTCAAAATCTTTCCAAAGTCATGGGAAAATATTATCAAATGTAAATAATTGAAAATTAAACGTTTAATATTCTGCGCGCTGTCAGATCTCGTCGGAATCAACACAGCCCGGGGGTGACGCGTGTATCAATTTTCTCTTATTATTCTCCCCTGACTTGGGTTTAAAAAGACCCTTCTGCTTATTTGAATTCACTATAATTTATACCTATTTATGATTTATTTGGAGCTACGGAGCCATAGGAAGACACACATATACAATGACAAGAACAAACAGTCGAGTCACAGATAAATTGGGTCCGTCCGGGGTGGTACCACCGTCTTTCCCTGCTAACCTGCCGCCAAATAGCAGTGCTCGCACTGTTGTGTTCCGGTAGGGGGTTAAGGCAGCCGGTGAAGTTACTGGCACAGAGGCATTCCATCTTAGGCCTCAGGGTAGGCAACGCATTCGAGATCTTATGGTTTCTTAATGGGGGATCATAGGATTTCGGTGTCCATGGGCCGCAGTGACCCTTACCATTGGTATAAAAAAAATTGGAAGGAAACAAGGTGATCACAAATATCTCAACACGATTTTATTGTAAAGACGTTACAGTGCGTGTTCAGGTATTTATGACCACCCTTGTTCGTTCACAGAATTATCTGCTGAGTTCTCGATATTCACAATGCCGTTTTAAAACATCGAAAACCTCCAGAGATCAGTTGGTCAATAATATATACCCTCCCCCCACCAAAGGGGCGTGGCTGGAAGTCCCGCCCACCAACATATTGAACCCGGAAGTACCATATAGCCACATAGCTATTGACTATGGAGGGTTGAAGTAAAGGAGCGCAATCTTTATAGTTCCAAAAGTGGATAACAAATCGGCTAGATTGGGGGCGCTGTGGTCGCTACTCCAGTCAAGCCACCTAGGCGAATAGTCTGCAGTATCGCCTTCAGATGGCGCTGCTGCAGGCGAAAACGGTTGTGAGGCGAGTGTGTTTTGTTTTGTTGCTATCAAATCCGCTGGACACGTTTTCAACTGTTACGCCATATAAGATTGCGCTCCTTACCAAGACACATTCCACACTCCATACTATTGACTATGTGCATACATTGGTATCTTCGTTGAATGTCATACTAGATTTAATTTACCTCCATTTCTACCGTTTAAGAAAAACTTTTCAAGCCGTCTGTTGCAGGACTTGTAGGACCTTTCAGCTTTCTACCGCATTTCAAGCTTTCATTTAGGACATATTTGGGCGTCTATTCGAGTCCACAAGTGATTCTATAGGGAACGGAAAAGGAATCTCAATATAAACTTGTTATTCGAGACGTCAAAAGTGAATGCTAAGTGAGTCACTATCGCCAAGTCCAAACAGCGTTCGGCGCATAAAGTGAGATAGCTGACCCACCCATGGGTGTGCGCTTCTCGTATTGTATTGTACGAGAAGCCGTGGTGGCCTAGTGGTTCGACCTACCGCCTCTCATGCAGAGGGTCGGGGGTTCGATTCCGGCTCGCACCTCTAAGTTTACTTATGTGCGAAATTCAATTTGAATTTACCACTGAGCTTGAATTTACCACGGTGAAGGAGAACATCGTGAGGAAACCTGCACGCATCTGCGAAGTAATTCAAAGATGTGAGTGAAGTCCCCAATCCGCACTGGGCCCGCGTGGGGACTATAGCCCAAACCCTCTCGTGATGAAAGGAGGCCTGTGCCCAGTGGGCCGCAAATAGGCTGTAGTAGTAGTAGTACGAGTAATTTGCTCTCTCGCAAAAATTGGGAGACTGCAGCCTATCCCTATTTAGGATATGGGAAATTCTATAGGAAATTCTATCCCTAATGTATACTCAGGTAAGGCCCCTGATCATCACACAAAGTTTGGGAGTTAGAAGTCGATTGAACCCGCAGCCTTCAGCACAGCAGGCAGGATCTCTACTAAACTAACCCCGTAGTCGGAAGTATAACAAGGCCCGCGGCGTCTGTCCGTCAAAACGTTTAGTTATTATTAGATCGGACACGAGTCGAGCTTGTTGACCTAAGGGGCGGGTTCGAGAGGGTCTTCTAATATGTTAAGGGTGCAAAAAATCGCTAAACAACTGATAAATGCGTGTGGAAACTGAAACATTTACTTTTTACCTTTGGAGTAGACGGCCTGTCGTAAATATACCGTTTATATAATGGAATTAATTAATTAAAACTAATAGCTTCTGCCAGCGACTTCGCCCGCGTGGAATTCGGTTACCGCGCTCCCGCGGGAACTATGCGTTTTTCCCGGATAAAAAGTAGCCTATGTCCTTTCCCGGGACCCCAACTATCTCCATGCCAAATTTCGTCTCAACCGGTCCAGCGGTTGCAGCGTGAAGAGGTAACAGACAGACAGAAGTTACATTCGCATTTAAGTATAACTAAATAGCTTCTGCCCGCGACTTCGCCCGCGTGGAAATCGGTTACCGCGCTCCCGCGGGAACTATGCGTTTTTCCGGGATAAAAAGTAGCCTGTGTCCTTTCCCGGGACCCCAACTATCTCCAAGCCAAATTTCATCTCAATCGGTCCAGCGGCTGCAGCGTGAAGAGGTGATTTAACAGACAGACAGAAAGTTACTTTCGTATTTAAGTCTAATATTGATATGGATATGGATATATTGCACATTAGTAACAACTAATACAAAAGGCGAATTTAATGCCATAAGGCATTTCTCTACCTCAGTTAAACCTTTGCGCAAAGCAGAAATTGTTGTCGTGGAATTCCACGCGAACGAAGTCCTAGGCTAAACCTAAATACCTAGTTGTTTATGAGATAGGCAGATAAAAGTAAAATAGCTCTTGTGGTCTCTTTTTTATGCCAATGGTATAGGCAAACGAGCGCACAGCCCACCTGGTGGTAAGTGGTCACTGCGGTCCATAGTCACCGAAATCCTATAATCCCGCATTAAGAAACCATAAGATCTCGAATGCGTTGCCTACCCTGAGGCCTAAGATGGAATGCCTCTGTGCCAGTAACTTCACCGGCTGCCTTAACCCCCTACCGCAACACAACAGTGCGAGTACTGGCTATTTGGCGGCAGGTTAGCGGGGATAGACGGTGGTACCAGCCCAGACGGACGAAGCAAGAGGTCCTATCACTAAAAAAACTCTGCCTACACCAAAGGGTTTAGGCGTGAGTTTATGTATTTTATTTTTATTTTTTTTACCAAAAAGAAAATACACGTTTATTACAATAATTATTTACTCGTCAAACTGTTACGTTTGATGGCGAGACGCGCTCGATTTTATCACTAAATACTTAATCTATTTATTAAACTAGTAAATATCTTTTTTATCTAAAAGGACTTTCTAAAAATAGGTATTTACCCCTCGATAACCCGTTTTACACTATTTCTATCACATTTTTAATTTGTTATCGAGAAGGAAATCCTTTAGTTTTGATTTTAATACATTCTTACTTAATTTAGGTGTCTGTCTTAATAAATATATTTTATTTGCCGTTTTCGGCACAATACATTTGGACGTTCTTTCACCATAGTAATTCTTTGCTCTCGGTATGTACCTACTCGTATGTATTAGATGACTGTCAGATTTATTAACCTCTTCATTTCATTACCTACAGGTAGGTACTCGTACTTTGAAGATTGGCCCTTCGAACCTGATCATACGGTCCTTCAAGCCGGATCGTCGATGCTCGCTATACCCCGACAGTATCATTTCGACGAACCCGTGTACATCGAGTCCCTGGGGAGGGCTAATGCCCTTGAATACTTGATGACGGAGTAATGGAGCAGTCGGGAGAAGCATTGTAGTCTAAAACAATGCTTTATTGCTTCAGAGGTGTATTTCTAGCTTTAAACTATCAACGAAAGGCGTTTTTTGACAATAATGAATTCTGTTCGAAGCAGTAAGTTCATACTACTACCTATACAGCCTATTTGCGTCCCACTACTGGGCACAAGCCTCCTCCCACCACGAGAGGGTTTGGGCTATAGTGCCCACGCGGGCCCAGCGCGAATTTGGGACTTCACACACATCTTTGAATTACTTCGCAGATGCGTGCAGGCTTCCTCACGATGTTTTCCTCCACCGAAAGGCTCAGTGGTAAATTCAAATTGAATTTCGCACATAAGTAAACTTAAAGGTGCGAGCCGGGATCGAACCCCCGACCCTCTGCATGAGAGGCGGTTGCATGGTCGGACCACTAGGCCACCACGGCTTCGTTTTTTCGTAAGTTCATAACTGATGTGTAAATGAGACTTGCCGCTGTATCGCATTTGCCACGTCATTTCCCCAGTCCATAACCAATCGTAGTTACCAATTACGCTTCAGATTCTAGCATAGAAGTTGGCCACTTGCTTAATTAAATTTGATCTCGCTTCAGTGCATGTTGGTGGGCTAGCCATTGCTGCCATAATTATACACTTGACTGACACGACAAGTCCATAACTACATAGTCTACATATATTATTGATCGACAAAAATTCAAAACGCAGCTTTCATATGGAGTTTTCAAACAAATTGGTGTAATGTGACGTCTTAGTTTTGAGGTATCAAATCATTAGCTCCTACCACAATTCATGAAAAGAAATTAAAGATTTAATTAACTATTGGCATATCTACTCTTTTGAGAGAAAACCAAGATGATACACAAAGGCTTAATATCTTCGAGACCAGCAACGCAAAGTAACCTGGTAAGCTAAGTCCACAGGGGTCGAATATAGCCCCACAATATAGCTCACGCGTCAAGTTGAACTTTAAATCTATCTGCTTAAAGTTCACGCGACGCGTGAGCGATCCTATAGGGAACAGCGAGATCCCTATTTAAGGCTTCGCATGTAGCCCCAGGCGGCTGTTATCACTATTCAGGTGAGCCGTCTGCACGTATGTCTGCTTGTCAGTCTAACATCATAAACACATTTCACGTTATCCAACCCCACCGCAGACGCGGCGAGCTCGTAAATCGGGTTCGCCGCCCAATCCCGTCGCTTCCTGTCTGGTGTTCCCACTTTCCACTTCATTTCCTACAATTACACGCTCAAAACGACTTGCGAGGAACACATTTATTGAGTTTCTACACTTACTGAGCTCAGAAATAGAGGGCCAAAGTGCAAGATCCTTTTTCAAGTCAGGGAGATGAAAATGCCGTTTGTGATTCTGTAAATGCATTTACCCCAGCGTCAAAAAACCGGCCAAGTGCGTGTCGGGCCACGCGCAAAGTATAGGGCTCCGAATTTGACGATGCCCACAGTACCTTTCTAAGACTTATTAGCATCTAGCTAGGCTGTGGTATGACGTGCCCGCCCGACGCCCCTGCCGCTCGAGAAAAATCATTGGTTTTTTTAATCATTTCATAAGTCGGTCGACTATGACTCGTAAGTTTGTACAGCCTACTTAGCTGTGATAGTTTTCCTTTCAACTACGTTATATATGCCATAACCGTGATTTTTTTCAGCCATCCAAATACCACCATTTAGCTTGCAGGGGGGGGGGGAGGGGGGACACATGACTCTAACAAAAAATAGCACTTTAAAGCTTAATATTTCACAAACGCATCACTTAATCAAAAAATGGTCTTAACAAACCCACAATATTTTTTAAGACCTATTCAATGATATGCCGCACCATGGGGTACGCAAGAAAAAAAAATTACATCCCCATTTTACGAGTAGGGGAGGTACCTACACTATAAAAAAAATATTTCAAAATTTTATTGTACCAAACTTTGTATTGCCCGCGGTCTACAACGAGTGTACCTGTCGTCAATCGCCCCCAAACTACGGACCGACCCCCTCCGTGTTTGTCCGACACATTAGCTAATTATGCCCTTGTAGAGGAACGTCCTGTCACCTATTGTGTTAGAGCGTTGTTTGCGTTTGTGCTATTGACACTGCTTGTGGTAGTTGTACGTTGAAGTTTGTGGCGGTCGCGTTTTATTTTACTTTAGAAGGCTTTTTAACTGACAGAAGCGGGCTTAAAGACGGGACTGTATTTATTTAAAAAAAATGTTAGTTAGCGGTTTCGATGCTACCGTTTCACATGCAGAGGTTAAGGTTGCAAATCCTTGCACAAATCTTCGAATTTATTCTAAATGTGTTAAGTCTGCAATAGGCGAGACGACAACTTTTTTTTTTCTTAGTCTATCAGGAAGATTTTCAATAATCTTGTATTTTCAGTATTGGACACGTATTTTTTCTTTTTTCACGTAATCAAACTTATACGGAGATATATTGAGTTGAAATGTCGCGTGACGTCACGGTTAGGTACGATTTATCCCTAACGGTGACGTAGTTAGCCCCCACTCTCCAACTTTAATGCGTTTTAACTTGGTCATTCTTTGTTAATTTGATAAAACAAAAAATACGTGTCTAATATTTTTTTATAACCTGACTGACGGACTAATTAGAATTTCGATTTCTTCACCCTGTCGTCATCCCTATTGCACTGAGCCCGAGGCTATTCTTCGATGCTTATCGTAGTACTTGAAAAACGTTTTCAATATTTGCTAGTGGTAGAGCCTGGTGCTAGGTCCGTCCGGGGAGGTACCACCGCCTTTGCCCGCTATTAACCTGCCGCCAAATAGCAGTACTCGCACTGTTGTGTTAGGGGGTTAAGGCAGCCGGTGAAATTTCTGGCACAGAGGCATTCCATCTTAGGACGCAGGGTAGGCAACGCGTTCGAGATCTTATGGATCATAGGATTTCGGTGTCCATGGGCGGCAGTGACCCCTTACCATTAGGTGGACTGTGCGCTCGTTTGGCTTTACCACCGATCGACATGAAAAAATACAATCTTGACAGAGGTACTAAAAAGAGTCTAAAAGTAAACCAGTACCTAGGTACTTACCTTCCTTAAATAAGTAAGTAATAATTCACCAACAACAACCCTTTCAATCAAAACCACTCAATAATAGATGCCGACTAATAGCCCTACTTCAAAATCCAGACTAAAAGGGCCTAAGCACCCTTGGGTTTCACACAACCTGTGACGTTTTAGACGGTGAAGCTTCACCCCTTGTAATAGTCGAACATGGCGAATCAGTTACTAAGCCGCTTTGCATCGTTGACTGCAGATTATCTTAAAATACTGCATAGCTGTGGTATTTTATACCATAGGATAGGAGCTTCCACGAGCCTTGTTTAAGTAACCTATTAACCTATTACTGAGGTAAATTTTTGCACTATGCTTGCTTATGAACCTCCACCATTCATTCCCTTTGTAATGACTTCTTCGGATAAAAATAAGAAAACTACTTAAGTATCTTCAATTCTGAAAAAGTTTCAGGTTCATCTTTACACGGAATACTTGTAGGTAAAAACTAACTACAATTTTCATAAAAAATATCATTCCTTCTTTCTTCATTATTAAAACCTGTGCAAAGCCACAAGGCGAACGGATGTTAGGGATACTAAGGTACTTGATTTATCGAAACTTTACATTCATAATGATTTTTAAAGAACACACGATAAATATGTGGTTATTTTACTGAACGAAGTATTAAGTTGGAGTATGTATCAGTCACTCTAACAAGTGCGAGTATTTGTTTCTAAATCTAAACAACCCTACGGCCGCCCAAAAAATCCCGGAGATGAAGCGAAAACAATGAACATCGCTGTTTACTGTTTAACTAACAGGCGGCTAAAAGGGCATCAAAATTAATGTGCATTACCGAGTCCCGCGGGACCGGGCCCCGGGGCTCTATTCGAAACGCTAGATAGGAAAATGGAGATCTCCTATCCCTGCGCTCACGCGTCGCAGCACTCAAAGTGAACTTTAAATCGCGGTCCCAACGGAAGACCAGACATGGCATGGCATATGGCATTTATGAGAGTTTATCCCGAAAGTTGGCAACGTCGCATATAGCTGTCAAATGTTTCGCTGTTTTCATTAATTTCTCAATATTACTGAATTAAAAAGAAGTTATCATTCTATGGTTGAATGACGCGTCTCGTTTTATATTTGTTGGTTAGGCATTCAAATGATAAGATTACATTAAAATGCATGGAAAATGCGATGGAATGGATCATTTGGAATCGATGGACCATTTCGTGACAGGCCACAACACTTTTTCTTTTATTTATTTAAACTTTGTTGCACATAAAGAAAACTTAGTGTACAAAAGGCAGATTTAATGCCTTGAGGCATTCTCTACCAGTCAACCTTTAGGCAAAGCAGAAAATAGTTAGGGGCGGTGCCAGAAAAAAAAAACAACATTACTGAATATACTTAGACACTAGCAAAGAACAAATATATTTACATTAAATAAACATACTTAAACTTAATAAGTACATCATTCTTTTGTTCTGTATAAATGTTGCTCTATTTGTCTTTTGTGTGTGTGTTGGTTGTGTAATGTCATGAATAAATATTTTCTTTCTTTCTTTCTAAATGTAGCTAATGTCACCGCGAATGAATCCGCCGGCAGATGCACTTGATGTCCTGCTAGGTGCAATGTTGCCGATTTAGCACATTATATGTGCAATTATATAACCTACGCTAAATTGGCAACACTGACGTCTCCGGAACATCAACTGTCACAGCGACATTTACATCATTGTATGAAATAACAATTTGAATTTAAGCACGAGCTTTTCGGTGAAGGAAAACATCGTGAGGAAACGTGCACGCATCTGCGAAGTAATTCAAAGATGTACGTGTGTGAAATCGCCAATCTGCGCTGGACCCGCGTGGGGACTATAGCCCAAACCCTCTCATGATGAGAGGAGGCCTGTGCCCAGCAGTGCGACGCAAATAGGCTGTAGTAGTAGTAGTTAGTATGAAATGACAAAACGTTGAGTTGACATTGACAGCATAATAATTATTATTATAATAAGATTAAACTTAGTACTATACCTACCAATACCACTGGAAGAGACCTTTACACAGGTATTTACATACCTAAAAAGAGGTTCCCACCACTGTAAACCAATATGTACCTACCTACTCTAAGTTACTCAATAAATAATTTTTTAATTCTTTAAGTTCGGTTTCAACGCTGCGACGCGTGAGCGCAGGGATAGGAAACCTCCCTTTCCCAGTGTAACGTTTCGAATAGAGCCCCCGGACCGTGTGCTCAGCCCTCCAGCTCAGGATTATGGAGTTCATGAACGGACGCTTTGTTGACCCTTTGGATACGTAAGTACTTGATTTGTTTTGTTACTTTGTTTGTTTTGATATTGAGCCGTTCCGGTAAAGTTTGTACAATTATAGAATAATTACTTTAAGGCGTGTCATTTACGAAACTAAACTACCTAAGACTAAAGTTAGTTAGAGAAATTGACAATAACTTTTGTCTAGCCCTAAAGGGCATTTTGCAGTCTTCAGAGCAAAATTTAAGTATGTTTATTTTGCATGAAAATGCAATAAAATACGGTAACATAAAAAAAAAAAACTGTATTATTTATGTTAATTTTACCGTACCTCACCTGTGTGATGATGATGATGATGATGATGATGATGATGAAATATTTAGCCGTTTTAACGAGAAGGAAGGGCAAACAAGAGAAACACACTTTCAACATCTGTATCTTTTATAATATTAGTAACTTAGGTATGGATGGTATATGGATAAGTGAAACAAATAAGAGCATTTTTTCCCTTCATTTAAGAGGGTTAATCCCAAAAGTTGGCAACGTCGCATATAGCTGTCAAATGTTTCGCTGTTTTTATTAATGCTCAATATTACTGGTAAATTCTTTTTCTGACGTGTAAAAGTGCCGCTATGTGGCCAATTTGCTGAATAAATGATTGAATTGAATTAAAAAACAAGTTATTATTCTACGGTTGAATGACGCCTCTCGTTTTATATTTGTTGGTAAGGCATTCAAATGATAAAGATTACATTAAAACGCATGAAAAATGCGATGGAAAGTTTTCAAAAGATAGTACTTCCACAATCCTAAAACATTCATATTCCTATGATAATTGTAGCAATCCATTCTTAATGTTTTATTCAACCATAGAAAGATAATTCATATTTTCATTCAGTAATATTCAGAAATTAATGAAAACAAGGAAAGATTTGACAGCTATTTGCGACGTTACCTACGTTATTTTTTTTGACCTTGATTCATTATCCCAATTACTAATTGTGTTTGTCAGAAAACAAGAGGACACGTCGACCGCCCCCCATTGGTGAAGTATAATGTGGTAATGTGTGGGGGGGGGGACGCCCACCTGTGGCGAGTAGTGAGATGCCACTATACCTAGTTTAGGAAACATCCGTAAGAAACATTCGTTTCACAGTCTTGAGTGAGAGTAACAAACATTCAATTTCGTTTTTAGTTTTTTATTTCATAGAATTTTATTTCAAGCGAAAAACTTTTTTTATGTAAGAATATATTTCGGACTGACAAACAAGCAGACTGCCCACCTGATGGTAGGGTTATCATTATCACCAATAATGCATTTGCCGGTCTCGGTGATATTTGATGACACCTTTTTTAAAAAGCACAAGTAAATAAGTACCTACTTACTTAGTTTAGCGCAAAGGTAAAATAAAATCTTCATTTTACTTTCGTAGATTTTTAAAGTTTGTACCAACATTTCTGCCGTATTTTCATAATAACCAAATCTTGAGTTTCCTTAATACAGTTTCGAAGCCACAAAGGCCCCAATAAAATCGTTATTATCAATTTTCCGAAAAATTACTTCCCAAGTCGACTTCCCGCGGGCCCGTCGCCACCCCGCACCTAACCAACGAACACAAAAACACCCCGAAACCACCCTTAGCACTTCACAATACGGTTATAAAACGCATTGCGCAGACGCAAATACAATTTGTAATATTAATAAAAACCACTTTACGAAATGCAGCCAGCTTATACGCTGATATTTTAAAATGAACCTTCTTTTCTCCATTTAGAAACCTTCTTGACTTTCCAAGCGGTATACGCGTTGGTTGAGCCAGGGTTGTCACTAGACCACATGCGGCGCGATGGCACAAGTCGCTTTGTGGTCTGGAACAGGTGACAGGCGTGACAGGTGACAGGTGACAGGCGATAGGTGACGTCGAAAGCAGGCTACTGCGAGATTAAACGCCGGCGACGATCAAAGTTGTGGGCGTTGGGAGACGTTTAACAAAATATTAAATAAGATGTTTGATCATTTTAACTGGATTTTAAAAGGGGAGGTTCAATTCGGATGCAGGTACATTACCGACCTCAACTTCTTTCACATTACTTGAACGGTTATTTCCTTTAAGATAGTCCCCAGTACGCACGGCCGTTTCTCAACTTTTCATACAAACGTTTCGCTTTTATATTAGTAAAAGTCGTGATAAAATAAAACACAATTAAATTACAGCCAAAAAACTGAATTTTGAAGTTTGTATGGAGGAAACTAAAATGGTCCTAGTTTCTATGTTATTCAATTTATTACAATCAAAGTGTATTTTGGACACTAATATCTCTGCTCCACTCATCATCATCATCATCATCATTTCAGCCGATAGACGTCCACTGCTGGACATAGGCCTCCCCCAAGGCGCGCCACTCAGACCGGTCCTGTGCCACTCGCATCCACCGCGTTCCCGCGACCTTTACAAGGTCGTCACTCCATCTTGTTGGAGGCCTACCGACAGCTCGTCTCCCGGTTCGCGAACGCCACTCCAGGACTTTCTTGCCCCATCGGCCATCAGTCCTGCGAGCAATGTGCCCCGCCCACTGCCACTTAAGGTTCGCAATTCTTCGGGCTATGTCGGTGACCCCAGTTCTACTGCGGATATCCTCATTTCTGATTCTATCACGCCGAGCATAGCCCTCTCCATTGCCCTCTGGGTGACCTTGAGCCTTCTTATGAAGCCCATCGTAAGCGCCCACGTCTCGGAACCATAAGTCATCACTGGCAACACACACTGGTCGAAGACCTGTCTGCTCCACTATTACTTGTAAAATTTGGTGCCAATCTGATAAGAGTTTGCGAAATAAAAATTGCGTTTGTATGGAGAAAGGAGCGTACTGGGGACTCTTTAAAAGGCCACTACCCAAGCAACATCGTATGGCACTAGGTCTTTACTTACTTATATTCCCCAATACTTTTTTCACCAATAATGGGCTCTAACTCTAATATGTTATCTTTAAGGCTTTTATCATGTATGTAATTTGTAAAACCGGTAGTTGACCGTTAATATCGGTGCCTAACAAGATGGAGCCGTGGAGCGTCGACCTGGTGAAAGTCGTAGGAATACGATGGATGCCAGCGGCACAAGACTGGTCTGAGCGGCGAGCCGTAGGCACAGAATATTTACGGAATCAGCCGCCTGAATCTAGCCGGCGCGCAACTCGCGCCTAACTCGCCCTTACCGTCATTTTTGTTTCATCCGGAGATGGTGAGTGAATCGTTGGCCCGCGTACTGGTACACACACATATACATGTGTACAGACGTCCTCGCACGCAAACATTAACACTTCATTCGAATTGTGTTCGAAATCGTGCTTTTATAGGCCGTGTCCGCCGTGTGCCTTAGGGGAGACATGTCTTTTGGCTGTAATGATGATGATGTCTTTTATATCAATTTAACCTATACCCACTGAGTACCTACTGCTTTTGAGGCCTACCCCGGTCTATGTCCAGCAGTGGACATCTAAATTTGTTCAGCTTACCTTAAATTAAAACGTTGAAACTGTCGCCTGCACACAAACACTTCACAGCCCTGCGTTCGTTCACTGTTAGGTCACAATCACAAATTAACCGTTCGTTATAACAACTTTATTAAATTAGGTAGGTATATTTGACTAAACCTAAAGAAAGGTACGATCATTTAAAAGGAAAGCTACGCTTATCTCATATCATACCTAACGAAAAACTAAAAAACTTCAATCTAATATAATGCCGAAATTTTTTAAACAACAGGGCCCCAATTCGAGGTCTTAGGGATCTCGCTGTTCCCTATAGGATCGCTCACGCGTCAAGTTGAACTTTAAATCTAGCTGCTTAAAGTTCACGCGACGCGTGAGCGATCCTATAGGGAACAGCGAGATCCCTATTTAAAAACTTCGAATATAGGCCCAGGTACTTCAAATATTTAAGTAAATATTTATCTAATAACTAAATCAAAGTGTCAAGCGCGTGGCGAATTTTCCGAGGGTTTCGGAACTCGACGGGACTCACTCACTACTGAGAAGAAGCGCCCGTAACACAATAGGTACCTATCTACAGTAGTACCTATACTACAGACTTCTTATTGGTTACGTAGTTACTTTATACCTACTTTACTTATAGATTTTATAATTTTAATGACTTTAACCGTCTTTATCTTAGAAACGGCTCTAATGATTCGAACGAAGTTTGCAGTAGGTACTAAATATAATAGGTACATACATGTAATACAAATCTGGGAAAACTCATTATTAACCGACCGAGCGAGAGTAGAGATCTTCTACTATCTGAAGTCCCGCGCCTTCACATTTCAAAACGCTTCATTTTTTTCATTATTATTTAGAAAGCACCACCAACACTCTCAACGCATAGTTGATGGCTGTCTCAGCTCGCACACATGTGTTAAGAGTGTTGGTGGTGCTTTTTAAATACATTGAAGCGTTTTGAAATGTGAAGGCGCGGAACTTTAGATAGTAGAAGATCTCTACCAATATTCTGTAGATTGTGGTAGTTCCCCGGACGAGCCGGCCCGATTTGAGCAATAATTTAGTATTATTACAAGGCTCTAGGTACCAAAATAATATCTTTCAATTTGCGTAATATAATGCTTTCGTGTGTCCAGATTTCAGGATTTTGGTCGTTCTCCTCTACAAGACGCATTTCTCAACCGATTCTCGAGAAACTTTGTGCGCGGGTTCGAAGATTAAATAGTTTTTTTTTGTTGATTCGAGTTTTGAAAATTTTCAAAATGGTGGAGCTGTTGTGTTCGTAATGTTTTATAATGATTTAAGCTATGCCAAAACTAGACTAGCGATGTCTCAGAGTCACTATATTTAGTAGCGTTTCCTCAAAAATGATCGTACCTTTGTTAGCCGAGGTTTCGTTTCGACACGTCTGTCCGGCGCGGCGGCGGGGAGTGTCTGCCGGCGGGCGGGGCGGGGGGCGTGGTCGGTGGGCGTGGTCGCGGGGCGGGGGCGGGGCCTGTTAAATATTTAACGAAAGGGTGAAACGCTCGGATCTCGGTCGTTGTTTGGAGAGGAATTGAAATGCGTCCATTTTATTTTAAGGTTTGTATTTCAGTTGGTGCTTCGACTTAATATTTTCTCATTTTACGTTAACATTTACCTATATATTTATTTCATCATCATCATTTCAGCCGAAGGACGTCCACTGCTGGACATAGGCCACCCCCAAGGCTCGTTTATTTATTTACATTTATTTGTTTAAACTTTATTGCATACAAACAAAACTTAGTCTACGAAAGGCGGACGTAATGCCTCGAGGCAATATACACTGAACAGCAATAAAAACGGGTCGCTTTGTATGGAAAATCCTATACAAAGCGACCCGTTTTCATTGCTGTTGAGTGTATGTAGTAGGTATGTCAATTTTTAACTTGTGCTTTATTGGTGTAGGTAGGTAGGTATTTACGAGGGTGGTTTGATAAGTCAGTGACTTTTTGCAGAAAAAAATATTTTTTTCACCTTTTTTAATTTTATTTCTCTACATAATCTCCTTTCAACTCCATACACTTCATCCAACGATGTTCCGGCCTTTTCAACCCCTCCAAAAAATATTTTTTGTCAAACCCTGAAAAATATGCTTCAGTTTCAGCTATGACTTCCTCATTTGATGAAAATCTTTTCCCACCGAGCCATTTCTTCGTGTTTGGGAATTTAAAAAAATCACATGGGGCCAAATCCGGAGAATAAGGTGGGTGGGGCAGTACCTATTTCGTAACGCAATTCTACTAATTTGGCTGTCGCGACTGCCGACGAGTGTGCAGGGGCATTGTCGTGGTGAAAAAGGATTTTCTTCTTTGCCAGATGTGGCCGTTTTTTCACAACTTCTGCGTTGAATTTTTCCAACAATGTAGCATAATAAGGGTCATTTATTGTTTTACCTTTCTCCAAATAATCTATATACATAACCCCTTGGCTGTCCCAAAAAAACAGTGGCCATTACCTTTCCTGCCGAATTAACGGTTTTCGCTTTCTTTGGGGCCCGTTCGTTAGCAGAAGTCCACTGTTTTGACTGATTTTTCGTCTCTGGCGTTTATACGAATGGTGGATCCACGTTTCATCTACCGTCACAAAACGACGTAAAAATTCATTGGGATTACGCTTGAATTTGGCTAAGCATTGCTCGGAAGTTGTTTCACGAAGTCGTTTTTGATCGGCTGTCAGCAAACGCGGCACCCATCTTGCGGAAAGCTTTTTCATATTCAAAATATTATGCAAGATATGAAAAACTCGTTCAGATGAAATGTGTACAGTCTCAGCTATCTCACGAATCTTAACTCGACGGTCATCCAAAACAATATCGTGAACTTTATTCACGACATCATCAGTGGTGACTTCAATTGGCCTACCAGAGCGTTCTGCGTCATTGGTAGTGGCACGCCCAGAACGAAATTCTGTAAACCACTTATGTACCATTCCATGAGAAGGAGCAGATTCCCCATAATATTTTTTAAAACAGATTTCAGTCTCTAATAGTTTTTCCACGTAAAAAGTAATGTTTAATTAACACACGAAATTCGCTTTTCTCCATTTTCCAATAATTTTCCTACCGTATTCGACATATCTACTCGTATGCCTCAATAACTATTTTATTTTCCCACCTTTTTTTTAAAAAAAAAACTGCCAGCTACCAAAGAGATCAGAATTGTAATTAAAAAGTTTCTATGTTAAAATGGTTTTTATTTTACTTAAAATCACTGACTTATCAAACCGCCCTCGTAGCTCCAACGGATGACCGATTTCCCTAAGTAGCTTTTTTCGGGTTTGATAGGTGAGTTAGATAGGTACTAAAGTGTTCTTAGCTAAGTAGGTAGGTACATTTTTCAGAGTGAAATAATATCCACTTGTTTTTTTTTAATGACAGTGTCCATTAGTTACGTGCACAGTATTTAGTAGGAACCATCATCATTTCAGCCGAAAGACGTCCACTGCTGGACAGGACATAGGCCTCCGCCACTCAGACCGGTCCTTTGCTACTTGCTTCCACCGGTTTCCCGCGACCTTAATTCACGAGGTCGTCGTTTACCGGCTGATAAGACGATGATGATAATGGAGCATTTGAAATGTTGTAAATTACTTGCATATACGATACGAGTAGAGGCGTTCAATCATCAATCAATCATCAAGAGTATCAAGTTTGGTTTGTGCGCATTCGCCAGATTTGTTCCTCCATTTATTTATTTAATCTTTTTTGCACAAGAAAACAAATATGTACAAACGGCGAACTTAATGCCCAATGGCATTCTCTACCAGTCAACCATAGGGTGAAACAGAGAAAGTGTCGGTGCCCTAAACAAATCAATATACCTACTTAGGTAGATGGAAAAAAATATTCTTAAACACATAATCATTTATTTATAAACTTACATAAGAATACGTATACATATATACCTATTATATATAAATATATACAATATATATACTTACACAAATAACACAACCTACAAAATTACATGGTGGTGATATGGTGAATTGCACTAATATTTAGGGGGAGCGTATTCCAGAGACGAATCGCCTGGAAGGTAAAGGAGTTGGCCATGAACCCAGTCTGGTACGAAGAGACAGTCAGTTTTAACGTCCTGGAGGAACGTAGTTCACAGCCAGGACGAGGAATGTCAAAGGTAAATTTGCATTTGAGGTAACTGGGTGAAGAGGCTTCAAAAAGAATAGAAAAGACACAACAGAGAATCCGAAAAGATCTACGCTGACGAATAGTGAACCGGCCGAGTTGACGACGGTAGGGTGAGATATGGTCGAATTTGCGAAGGTCAAATATAAAGCTCATTGTGATTTTAACAGCCGGTATTAGTATTAGGTACTTTTCCTACTCAGGCACTTAAGGTACCTACACGAAATTGAATAAGTAAGAAGTACCGTGGAAAACAGCGACCGTACTGGCCTCTATCCATTACCTTATTAATCCATATCCATACTAATATTATAAATGCGAAAGTAACTGTGTCTGTCTGCCTGTCTGTTACCTTTTCACGCTTCAACCGCTGGACCGAATTGGATGAAATTTGGTATGGATGTAGTTGGAGTCTCGGGAAAGGCCATAAGGCTACTTTTCATCCCGGAAAACGCATTGTTCCCGCGGGAATGCGCTAACCTAATTCCACCCGGGCGAAGTTGCGGGCAGAAGCTATAGTTATTAAATCAATAAATGATCTGTTAACTAAGTACCTACCTACTTACACATAATGAATACCTATATAAGTAGTTCAAACGTGCGTGCCCCTATGTGGCCAATTTGCTGAATAAATGATTGAATTTTGAATTGAATTTCTGAATTTTGAAAAAAACTAGAATACCTAACGCGTTGACGTCTCCGTGGCCACGTCCGAGTGAATCTCGGACGATGATGATGATAATATGAATGAATAGATCAGCTCCATGGTACTATAGGTTACAGTTATAATAAGTAGGTCTCCGCGGGCTGGTTTTCCGCAACTCGACGTCTAGATGCGCCTATTTTGCGGCCGCGTGGTTGTGGGCCGGCGGGGCCACGTGACCGTCAAGATAGCGTACACCGTAACGATATCCAGGATCTGATTATGCAAATAAATAGTACCCACGCAATATCTAGGTTAAAAAAATAGTAGCCTCGAAATATACGGCCTTAATATCTTGGGACATTTCACACATATTGATCTAGCCCCAAACTAAGCAAAGCTTGTACTATGGGTGCTAGACAACGATATAAATACTTATATAGAGAAATACGTATTTATATATTATGTATGTACATACATAATATATAAATACTAACATCCATGACTAAGAGTACAAACATTCGTGTTCATCACACAAAGTTTGCCCCGAGCGGGACTCGAACCCGCGACCATCGGTACAGAAGGCAGGGTCACTACCAACTGATGGACCAATACGGCCGTCAAAAAAAAAACATGGAAAAAAGAAAAAAAAGAGACTACAATTTATTATTTCTATCATGTTTGTTTTATTTGTAAATTAAACTAAAGGATTAAATTAAAGGATTCCATCATCAAAACTGAACCAAATTTAAATGGGACCAATTCGGAGATACCACCTTTAAAAAAAATCAATACAGACGAAATGAGAACCTCCTCCTTTTTTTGCAGTCGGTTAAAAACATAGCTTACTTTTATTAAGGTAACATAGCCTGTTGGCATCAAACCTTTGCCTGAGTTGCATGAAGAAAGCCGACGGCCGCCGAGTTGTCGTGCCATACAGTACCTACCCACTGGCCTGGACATTTTCCTCGCAGTGAAAGCCTTGCAGCGGAGGCCAAGGAATAGAAAGATAATAAACACTCATTTTTTCGACTCAAAACAAAAGAAAGAAAAAGAAAATTGATTCTATATACATATTAACGTCATTTTCTCGAGTTATATTTAAGAGGGTTTATCCCGAAAGTTGGCAACGTCGCATATAGCTGTCAAATGTTTCGCCGTTTTTATTAATTTCTCAATATTACTGAATTAAAAAAGAAGTTATCATTCTATGGTTGAATGACGCGTCTCGTTTTGTTTCTGTTGGTTAGGCATTCAAATGATAAGATTAAATGCCATGCCTGCCATGCCATGCCGTATGCCATACCTTTTTGTGTTATTACATTATGTCTACTGTTCCTTGATTGTATTCAATAAAGTATATTGTATTGTATTGTATTAAATTAAAACGCTTGAAAAATGCGATGGAAAGTTTTCAAGGGATACTACTTCCATAAGGCTAAAAATTTCATGTTCCTATGATATTTGTTGCAATCCATATTTAATGTTTTATTCAACCATAGAGCGATAATTCATGTATTAGCTTAGAGCCTCAATCGACGGCATCAGCTCACCGCAGACGCAGACGTAGACCTCGCCAACACTTGTCGACACTTCTGGAAGAATTCTTTTCAAATCAATCTTTAGTTAGCTCCTTCATCGTGAGCCCTCTTCTTATGTCGTTGGAGCGTACCTAATTGTGTAAATGTATTCAAGCAAATATCGCATTTATACCGTTTCTCTCCTGTATGTACTCTCAGGTGCATGATCAAATTGTCACGCCGTAGAAATTTTTTCATACAATAGTCACATGTGTATGGTTTCACATTAAAATGGGTCCTTTCATGTTTCCGCAGGGTGTTACTCGCCATGAACCTCCTCGCACAGAGGTTACACTCGTACGGTCGCTCCCCGGTGTGGGTGCGGAGGTGTTCAGTCAGAGCGCCTTGTCGCTTGTACCGCTTCATACAAATATGACATTTATGTGGCTTCTCCCCTGTATGAGTCTTCATATGGAACCACAATGAAGTCCCTGTAGCAAAGGATTTACCACAGTCGCATTCAAACGGCCTCTCCCCTGTATGGACTCTGTTATGAGCGACCAAGTGCTGCGCAAGTACGTACCGTTTCTTACAGATTGGACACTCGAACTGCTTTCCCTTGTGCGTCAGCAAGTGCCCACTCAAAGTACTGCCCAGTCTGAACCGTTTCATACAATATCTACACTCGTATGGCTTTTCCCCGGTATGTACAGACTTATGAGAATTCAAATTCCATATAGTTCCAAAGCATTTCTTACACACATCACATTCAAAGGGTTTCTCCCCTGTGTGAGTTCTTATATGGACATTTAAATGGACATTACTAAGAAACTTCTTCGTACAAAACCCACATTGAAAATTTCGTTTCCTGTATTTTTTTGGTTGTTTTACACTCTTAGCCAGAATAACTAAATCGTCGTCCACATTAGATTTGTTACGATTAATAAAGATTGATTTATGTAGCTCTGAGTGCTGGGCCAGAGCAATATTACTTGCATAGTTTTTCTTGCCCTTGCAATCAGTATAATTCTTATGTAAATACTGCGACAGGTGGCATGGCAAGCGCTCAAGTTTGACAAAGCATGGCCGAAGAACTTCAGCCTTTATAGGGCTCTTGAAACTTGACGGCTCAGCGTTCATGACGACAGGACCTGTATGTACTGATTATTTGAATTTTAGTTGAGGCGCGAAAGGTCCCTGCAAATCATTTGATGCTCAGTTTTCGGTAGAGGCCCAATATGGTCTTTCAAATGCATTGGTGGCTCGACTGATTGAGAGACTCTTCTGTTCAACTGAAAACAAAAGAAAGATAGGTTAGAACTGCATATCTATGTCAGTCAACCTCTGGCTATAGCCTGTCCCGTTGGACGAATTTTTTTTTTTTTTTTTTTTTTTTTTTTTTTTTTTTTTTTTTTTTTTTCTGGTTTTGTTATCTGCAAGCAGTCGCTAGACTATAATCAGATTTTTTGAGACATAATTTGGCGTTTACAAGTAATTGGTTCAGCAACCAACTATCTTGCTTGTTTAGTCAAAGACGTTACTCCTTTTTAGTCTTTTTATAGTTGCAGGTATGAGCAGATCCTTTGCCAGCGTATTTGGATGTAGAGTGAGTCTTTCTCTATAGTTCTTTTTGTAACGTTCGATTTCCGCTGAGATGGTAGGCATTTCCAGATACTCGTGGATTTCGCTGTTTCGGGTATACCATGGGGCCGCTGATATGACCCGTAGGATGTTGTTTTGCACTCTTTGTAGGCGTTCAATGTTGGACTTGCTTGCGGTGGACCACATCTGCACACCGTAGGTCCATATAGGTTTTATTACTGCGTTGTACACGAGTAACTTGTTAGATAGGGAGAGCGCAGACTGTTTGCCTAGTAGCCACAGTAAGTTTCTGAAGCGGAAGAGCAGTTTATCTCGCGTGTGTTTTATGTGATCCTTCCACGTCAAGCGCTGGTCCAGATGAAAGCCCAAGTATTTTACGCAGGTAGTTTGCGGGAGAACTTCTTCACCCAATTTAACTTCCGGACTGATGCCTTTCCGAAGGGTAAATGTGATGTGCTGTGATTTCGATGCACTGGCTTTTAATCGCCATTTATTCAGCCATGAGTTGGTTGCATCTAGTTGGTTTTGGAGTAGGCTGCTAGCGACCTGGGGATCAGGGTTGCATGAAAGGAACGCAGTGTCATCAGCGAAGGTTGCCACTGTAGTCACCGTCACCAGAGAAGGAAGATCACATGTGAAAATATTGTACAGTACTGGCCCAAGGACTGATCCCTGTGGCACACCAGCCAAACTTTGTTGCAGCGATGATCTAGCTTCACCCAGCTTTACTTGGAAATATCTGTCGGTTATGTATGATTTGACTATTGGATAGATGCTGTGTGGCAGGAGTTTTTTGACTTTGCATAATAGTCCCTTGTGCCAAACTCTGTCAAACGCTTGTTGGATGTCCAAGAAGGCGGCAGAGCAGTACTGCTTTGTCTCTAGGCACAGTCGAATCGTGTTATACACTCGGTGCATTTGTTCGATGGTGAAGTGGCCACTGCGAAATCCGAATTGATGTTGGGGGATGATGTCGGCTTCTTGTAATATGACATGTAGTCTGGACAGAAAGATCCTTTCCCAGAGTTTGGATAGCACGGGCGTGAGACTGATCGGCCTATACGAAGCGACGTCGTTGGCGGGTTTACCAGGTTTTGGGATAGTGATTACTTGCGAGATTTTCCATAATTCCGGAAAGTAATTTAGTCTTAGTGTGGCGTTAAATAAGCTGGCCAGAAAAACGAGACATTTTTTAGGTAGTTCCTTCAGAACTCTGGGTGTGATTAAATCGTAACCGGGAGCTTTTTTGGAGTCCATACCGGAAATTTCCTTGGCAATCTCACGGGGAGATGTCGGCCTAAGGGGGGGACAAAGTTGCAAGTCTTGATTTAAGATTTCATCGATTTCACTGTCATCGGAGTCTGAGTGGTAAGGTTGGAATACTGATGATAGATGAGTCGCAAAAGCTTCTGCTTTTTCATCATCCGTTTGCGCCCACCCAGATGCAGTTTTGATTGGTGGTGAAAATTGTTTGGGCTGATTATAATTCTTTGTTATTTTCCATAGGCTATGTTCTCCTTGGGCACTAGGTGACAATTGCTCCAGTTTCCTGTTGGTAGTAGCATTAGCAGTGTCCCTAAGCATGGTCTTGAGTTCCTTGATTGCAAGATTCAGAGCGGATTTATCTGAGGGGTGGCGAGATTGTTGCCAGACTCTTCTCAAGCGACGTTTTTTAGAAATTAAATTTTTAACCTCAAGTGGTACAATTGTTTTGGAGATTGTCGTATTCAAAGTCGGCGTATATATCCACGCTGCGTTTTGCACTGAGTTTGTGAAATAGAGCAGCGCATCATCGACGTCTTCAGGAGTCTTTAGAGGAAGATTTAGATTTATATTGTCTGTAAGGAAGTTGCGAAAAGAGATCCAGTCTGTTTTGTGATTGTGCAAGGATTCGAAAGTCTCATTCTTAGTGATTAGCGTTGAGCTGATGGTGAGAATGACTGGTGAGTGGTCTGAAGAACCATCAAGGTTACTTTCTACAGCAGTGTACATGCTTCCTACACTTTTCGTGATGAAGAAATCCAACAGGTCAGGTTGTTTTCTCGGGTCTGTTGGCCAGTATGTTGGTTCACCGGTAGAAAATGGGAGTAGGTGGTTTTTGTCGACGCTCTGCTTGAGTTCACGTCCACGGGTGACGGTCGTCCTCGATCCCCAGAACACATGCTTGGCGTTCCAGTCGCCTCCAGCCACAAAGCGATTGCCCAGCGAGTTGAAATAGTGGGTAAACATAGTTTCGCTGATTTTATGCTTAGGTGGACAGTACACCGCCGACAGGGTTAAAGGGCCGGTTTTATCTTCGACCATTACGGAGGTAGCCTTGAGATGGTCTGACGAGTAAGAATTGAGAAGCGTATGTTTTAGGTTTTCTTTAATTACTATAGCGGTTCCAGCATGGGCGCGTCCATCTGGATGAGGCGTCAGGTAAGTACTGAAACCACGAAGATTTAACTCTCCGCAGTTAGTTGACGCGTGTGATTCCGATATGAGTACTGCATCTAATTTGTTTGCCTTCATAATGGTTTCTAGTTCGTCCGTGTTTGGTGCAAGACCATTTATGTTCCACGTAGCTATGCGTAGAGAAGTCATTATTTAAGTTTAGCAATCAGTGTTGTGATAAGCCCCACGAGTTGGCTTATTTGCTGTAGTAACATGTCTATTTTTTCATATTGTCTGTCGGGGGGGTGTAAGGTCGTGTTGTCAGTCGCGTGTTCTGTGAAACCTGCCGCTTCAGCATACGATGATGGTGCCGGTTGTTGAGTGTCATTTCGTGGTGGCCATGGGTGGGGCCTCGTGTCTGTGGGTACATTTTTCGTTGCAGCAGATGGGATTGGCTGCAGCCGTGGAATATTCGGTCCTTGAGTCTTCATTTTTCTGTCCTTAATTTCTTTGTAGACCTGGCAGCCTTTGTAGTTAGCTGGGTGGTCGCAGGAGCACAGAGCGCATTTGGCTGGCAAGGTTCTATCTTTTTTGGGGCATTCGGATGTTTTGTGCCCTTCGCCGCACTTCACACATCTGAAGGGTCGCATACAATTATTTTTTGTATGGCCGTATTGTTGGCATCTCTGGCACTGGACGATGGTTTTCGCTTTACGGGGGTCTTCAATTTTAATTTTTTGAAAATGGATGTATTGTATATTCTTTGCTGCCTTATTGTTTATGCTTGGTTCCATGTTCACGAAAAAAGTTGAGGTTGGATGTTTCTGCGGTCCAATGCGGGCGTTAATAATTTCGCCTCGTACCTTGTTGCCTGTAGCTTCGATTTCTTCGATGATGGCGCTATGTGGAGTTGTGTGGTGCAGGTTCTTTATTACAATCCTATAGCATTTCTATAGCGTTGGACGAATTAGAAAAAAAGAAAAAGTATCTGTCAAAAAACAGCTGGTTGCCGGGTAGGGCCCGTTTATTTTGTTTTAATTAGAAAATAAAGCCGTTAAATATAAAGGTTTTAAACTGCGTGCGTGTATTTCAAATGAAAGTAGACGGTAATCATTTGTTGTGATGATATTAGGTATCTTCTTCCTCGTGGATGGAATTCGCATATCGCCTTCTCGTGGGAACTACGCGTTTTTCCGGGATAAAAGTAGCCTATGTCCTTCCCAAGGACTATCTCCAAACCAAATTTCATCTTTATCGGTCCGGCGGTTCAAGCGTCAAAAGGTAACACACCGACAGACAGAGTGCTACTTTCGGATTAATAATATTACAGAATTAATAATATTATTTTATTATCAGATGTGTTCAATAAACAGTGTTTGTTTGTATACGGGTTGTTACCTGCGACTTTGTCTCATATAAAAAACGACTCTTTTCCCCTAAGCTTCCCTAAGCAGAGACTGCTTCTTTCTATTTTCTATGAGCCTATGACTGTACGCACGCAGTTTTAAATTGACAGCTTAATGTTTTTAATTAGAAAACAAAATTATACCAGTACCGGTGCCTATACGTCCAGCCAGCCAGCTGTAATCACGCTCGCTGCGCTCGCTTGAATCACGCTGTAATTGACAACCGCCAACTGTCAAACCACAGACATACTATAGCGCTCGTTCAGAAACATTTTCGGTAGTTCGAGTAGATTTTGTATTAGATGCGTTATGGAGGTAGTAATCTCTAAAGGCACAGGGCATGAAACATAACATCATGATTTTTAGGTTTTTTTACTTCTGTAAATTTAAATTATATTTGTAGTTTATTTTTAACTTATTCTGTTCTGAATAAACTTATCTCCATAATGTATGGAAAAAGATGTGTTAATGGCGACCGCGGCGTCCCCAATCTACTCGATTTGGTGTCCGTCCACTTTTGGAACATAAAGATTACGCCCCTTTACTTCAACCCTCCATATATGTAGTTATGAACTTTTTTTGACATTGACATGAGAATATTGACATTTGTTTGTTTATCCATCAGATCAGCCATTGTCCACTGTGCGCTTGGATCTTGCTTGGATTGTGTTGTGTTTGTGTTTTGTTCGATGTTCGGTCGTATCTCTTTCACTGTACGTGTTGAATTTAAAGGTTAAGGCACAATCAGAATATCGCCATGGGATAATTGATGGTTTATTTATTACACTGATTACACAAAATACAAGGCGGGCGGATGATATTGATTGGTCCCTCGCAGCTCGCAGCAGGCGCCTGCTGAACGTGTGAATGTTCCGTCTATAACGTGGTACTCGCGGGATAGTAGTGTCTAGTGGGTAGCCGGCCCGGCCCGACAGCTTTCCAGCCGCTTATCATACATAAGAGCAATGTCGTTAGAGACAGTGCGTGTGAAGGTTGAGCCGGAGCCGGAGGAGGCCCCGACGGAGGAGTGGGGGGGAGTGCGCGTGAAGGAGGAGGCGGACGAATCGGCGGGCGCGCACGAGTATGTGGAACACAAAGTCAAGCTAGAGGTTGAGGTGGAGGAGGGCTCCACGGCGCTGCAGCTGCCGGACAGCGCTTTCACGGCAACAGGTCAACAGTTTTACTTATTAGCACTTTTATTCACAACTAGTTGTCCCTGTGAACTTTGTATCACCATGACTGCCATAGAAATAAAATAAATTAATATCTTGGGACATGTCACACAAATTGATGTAGCCCCAAACTAAGCATCGCTTGTACTATGGGTGCGAGACGACGATATAAATACTTGTATAGAGAAATACATGCATATATAAATATGAAACATCCATGACTTGAGTAGTTTAGTAGGTACAAACATTTGTACTCAATTGTTCATCACACAAAGTTTGCCTCAAGCGGGACTCGAACCTGTGACAGTCTAAACAGTGGGCAGGGTCTCTACCCACTGAGCCAAACCTGTTGTCAAAAAGTTATTTTTAATGTATTTAGCTGTTTACATTTTTAACAATTAATACTATTTCTAAACCTTCCCTGAATCACAGATAACGACAAAAAATGATCGGCCAAATCAGTCCAGCAGTTCTTGAGCCTTAGGCAGATAAACACATGACATTCAATGAATAAAATTTGTTTGTTTATACACAAAAAATTAAAAAAGCTGTTTGTTGCAGCGTCCCGGCGAGCTGACGAGCCGGCACCGGCCGCCGCCGCCGCGCGCAGCACTCGCAGCACTCGCCGCGCTCGCAGCAAACCCAAGCTACATCCTTGCAGCTACTGTAACAAACAATGCGCAAGCAAATACAAATTAACTGAGCATTTAAGAGTACACACAGGGGAAAAACCATATTCTTGCGAGATCTGTACGAAGCAGTTTGCAACCAAATCCGTACTTGTCAATCATGTACGAGGTCACACTGGAGTTAAACCGTTTGCCTGCAAAGTCTGTACGAAGCGGTATGCAAGTAGCGCCTCCCTGCACAGCCATCTCGGAACACACGCAGGGAAGAAACCATTTATCTGTGAGATTTGTCGGGAACAGTTTAGATCAAGGATGATGCTAGCCAGACATAGTGTTCTACACAACGAGGATAAGCCTTTCAGTTGTGAAACGTGTAATAAGCAGTTTGCAATAGTATATGATTTACGCAGACATGTTAAAATACATACACTTTACCAAAATAGACCGTTCTCCTGTGACGTCTGTTCGAGGCGGTTTACTGTGAAACAGGATTTAGTCCGACACATTAGAATACATACGGAAAATGGATCATACACCTGTGACATTTGTATGAAGCAGTTTTCGCAAATGCTTCATTTAAAGAATCATATTCGCAGGCACGACGAGACCATGCGTTACAGCTATAACTATATCTGCGATGTCTGTCAGAAATGCTATACGAGGAAGAGAAGCCTGATCATTCACATGAAAACTCACATGGAGGACAAAGTTGTCCACAGCGGCATGTACTTGCTAGGGAATGACCTCGTTCTTGAGACAGTGCACACGCAAGAAGGAAAAAAGCGAACAAGCTTTATATTAAGGAAATATATGGATAATCCCAAATTAAAATCAAAATAATTATTTTTGTACGAAAAATTAATGAATATTATAGTGCTCTCTTAGAGTTCTAATTGAGACCTATGTTATGTTATACATATATACTAAATATGTTCTGTGTGTGAACATTAATATTTTTATTTTCCATGTATTTACTTATGAATTCCACATTTACTTTCCCAATGTTATATATGCCATAACCGTGATTTTTTTCAGCCATCCAAATACCACCATTTAGTTGGCAGGGAGGGGGGGGGGGGGACACTCGACTCGTACAAAAAATATTTCACAAACGCATCACTTAACGCATTCACTGCCACCGACGCATACATGCGTTTTGCTGACTTTCCCGCAGTGCCTTGAACGCACATGTGCGTTGCAATGTTCCCTTAATGACAGATGTGGCACCTGGCAAAAGTTCGTAAAAAGAAGTGGCAGTGAATGCCTTAATCGAAAAATGGTTTTAACAAATGTACAATATTTTTTTAAGACCTATTCAACGATATGCCACACCATGGGGTACGCAAGAAAAAAAGATACATCCCACTTTACGAGTAGGGGAGGTACCCTATAAAAAAAAATATTTCAAAATTTTATTGTACCACTTTGTCAGCGTAACTAATATGTATATTCATGCCAAATTACAGCTTTCTAGAACTAGTGCAATCTCCGATCAATAGTGCCGACAGACGGACGGACGGACGGACATGGCGAAACTGTAAGGGTTCCTTGTGGACTTCGGAACCCTAAATATGGGTTGTATGGTGAATTCGGCCTTACCTACCCAACAGAATAGACTACCAAGGGATACTATTCACGTATAACCGCGTAGGTCCCTTTTTATCCTGTTCCCCAACCTGCTAACTTCAGCTTTTACGACCAGTAGTTTCGGCTGTGCGTTGTCTGTCAGACACTCAATAATCGAAGTTTTACATCGTTTGATTAGGAATTTTATTTTTAGGATTATTTTAAATTGCCCATCCTCTTCCTCAATATTGGTCCTACAACAGTTAGTAGTTTTGAAGCCGTGGTGGCCTAGTGGTTGGACCTACTGCCTCTCATGTAGAGGGTCGGAGGTTCGATCCCGGCTCGCACCTCTAAGTTTGCGAAATTCAATTTGAATTTACCACTGGACTTTTCGGTGAAAGAAAACATCGTGAGGAAACCTGCACGCATCTGCGAAGTAATTCAAAGATGTGTGTGTGAAGTCTCCAATCCGCACTGGGCCCGCGGGCTATAGCCCAAACCCTCTCGTGATGAGAGGCCTGTGCCCCAGTGGGACGCAAATAGGCTGTAGTAGTAGTAGTAGTTTACTATGTATACATATTGTCAAGCCATACACACAGTCCGGGCACCGGGCTCCCCGCTCCGGGCAGCTGTAGAATACTTAGTGGGCGGTGTAGCTCTCGAAGACAGCTGCAGCTGGCACGAAGACCACGCGTGGGAGGTGACGACCCGGAGCTGGCAGGCGCTACCATCACTTGTGTAACTATTTTATAGTAGTTTATGTAACTGCTACGTAACAAAGGTCCTTGAAAGACGAGTCAGGTTTTATGAAACGAGCCGTAAGGCGAGTTTCATATCGCACGATTGTTTAAGGCCTAATTATGTACAGTTGCATAAACAACTTTATCTACACTCATTTTATAAAACCTCCAAGATGCTTCAAATTCTGTCCACAATGGCGGTAATTCAAATACGTCAGTGTCTCACATTCGATTTTCAAAAAGCATAGACTAAATAGAGCTGACATTTGAATTTGGAACCAACTTTCGCTCTAAGGTTTGACTTATGGAGTGTGGAATGTGTCGTGGTAAGGAGCGCAATCTTATATGGCGAAACAGTTGAAAACGTGTCCAGCTGATTTGATAAGCAACAAAACAAAACACACTCTCCTCACAACCGTTTTCGCCTCAGCAGCGCCATCTGAAGGCGCTACTGCAGAATATCCGCCTAGGTGACTTGACTTTTTTGGCGACCGCAGCGCCCCCAACTTACTCGTTTTGGTGTCCACTTTTGGAACCATAGAGATTGTGCTTCTTTACTTCAACCCTCCATAGTTTAACTGAAGAATATAGGCGGGCATTGCTGTTCGAAGATGTTCGAAATTTGTATGCTATTAGACCATCGAATTTGATGATAAGAAATCTGTTCTAACTAAAAAGTTCATCTTAATGCTGGTCATAATTTGCGGTTTTTGAACGCTTCATAGAGGGTTTATGATATGAGTGTAGATAAATAAACTAATGCACACCGAACTGGCCTTAACGCATTCACAGCCACCGACGCATAAATGCGTTTTGCTGACTCCCGCAGTGCCTTGAACGCACGTGTGCGTTGCAATGTTCCCTTAATGACAGATGTGGCACCTGGCGAAAGTTCGTAAGTTTACTCCGAAAGTTGGCAATGGCGCAAATAGCTGTCAAATATTTTACTGTTTTCATTAATTTCTTTATATTAGGTACTGAATGAAAACATGAATTATCGCTCTATGGTTAAATAAAACATTAAGTATGGTTTGCAACAGTTATCATAGGAACAAGAAATTTTTAGTATAATGGAAGTAATATCTTTTGAAAACTTTCCATCGCAGTTTCCAATTTTCCATGCATTTTAATGTAATCTTATCATTTGAATGCCTAACCAACAAATATAAAACGAGACGCGTCATTCAACCATAGAATGATATCTTCCTTTTTAATTCAGCAATATTGAGAAATTTATAAAAACAGCGAAACATTTGACAGCTATTTGCGCCGGAATTTACCATGAGCTTTTCGGTGAAGGAAAACATCGTGAGGAAACCTGCACGATTTGTGCAGGTTTCCTCACGATGCAGATGCAGGATTCCTGCACGACCTGCAATTCAAAAATTTGTGTGAAGTCCCTAATCCGCACTGGGCCTGCGTGGGGACTATAGCCCAAACCCTCTCGTGATGAGAGGAGGCCTGTGCCCAGCAGTGGGACGCAAATAGGCTGTAGTAGTAGTAGATGTGAAAGAAGGATAGCAATAAAATCGATTCATTTCTAAGTAAAAAAATCATATCCTATATATGTATACATACACTGTAAGTAGATACTCATAAAAAAATGGCCATTGATTTTATTTCTTTTAATTTACAAGTAAATTGTAATGTATAATGGAATGAAAATATAAATATATGGAAAGAAGTATGTTAAACATCAAATTGAAAGATAAAGTTAAGCTAACAAATATCAGGACAAGGACAGGTGTAACTGATGTCAAATATACAATAAAAAAACTTAAATGGAAATGGATTGGGCTCACAATTCGTAGCCGAAAAGACAAATGGTCCAAATACATCACTGTCTGGTACCCCCGTGACGGGAAAAGGAGAAAGGGAAGACAAAGAAAAAGATGGGAAGATGAGATAAGGGAAATGGCTGGACCAATGTGGAGAAGGAAAGCCATGGACAGACAAGAATGGAAAATTCTAGGGGAGGCCTTTGCCTGGGGCAGACTGACACAAATGAAAACATCCCGGATGTCAGAAACACAATAAAGTAACACAACTAAACACAATATATATATAGTAATATAATTAAGTTTTATTGTAAATTAACAGTCAGTAATAAAGGCTTATTTTATTTATTTATTTTAGTAATGTATCAGTAATGAAAAATGACTAGGTACTTAGTCAATAAGTTAAAATTTGGATGTCGATAGATGCGGTGGAATACTGTATCCGTGTAACTAAATATAAGATGACGTATTCAAGCAAATAAATCGTTCTATTCTATTCTATGTACATGCAGATTTTGTAGATGTACCATAGCAACAGCAAACAGTAATAGTAATGTACCTATGGAAGGTCCAGTATCATCCAGACATGTCTTATTTTGCATCAAATGAATACATTAATTTTACATCCATCACTTCTTGAGCTCATAACCCCACACTTCGACACAATAGCAAATAAATTGTTCAAACTTCCACGTACTAATATCACCAGCAGCCTCTGTCAGTGGTCGCCCTCGCCCCTGCGCGCGTGCCTCCGTTTGTGCTTGTTGAAAGACGACACGTGTGCAAACTGCTTAGTGCAGACTTCGCAAGAATAAGGTTTTTCTCCGGTGTGCGTCCTGATGTGTTCTCTCAAGCTGGACTTGGTCGCGAACCGCTTCGAACAGAAGCTGCAGGCGTTGGGCTTGTCCCCGGTGTGCACTTTCATGTGCTCGAGTAACCGGTATTTGGTCACGAACTGTTTCTGGCAGACGTCGCACGAGAACCGTTTGTCGCCCGTGTGCGTCGTGCCGTGCTCGACCAGTTTGCACTTGTGTTTGAACCGTTTCAAGCAGACCTCACAGGAGTAAGGCCTGTCGTCGCTGTGGCTCGCCTTGTGGTTCTTCAAGTGTGACTTCAGCCTGAACCGCTTCTCGCACACGTCACAAGTATAGGGTTTCTCCCCCGTGTGTATCCTCATATGCTTGAACAGATTAGAATTACTCACAAAACGTTGCCCGCAAGTGTTGCAGGAATAGTGCGGCTGCTCGCTCGTATGCGTCCTGCTGTGTTCTACGAGAGTGAACTTGCTCGCGTACTGTTTCTGACAAACGTCGCAGCTGTAAGGTTTATTCCCAGTGTGTACGGTAGAATGGTACATTAAACGGGACTTGCTTTTGAACTGCTTCAAACAGGTGGCACAAGTATGCTGCTTGGGCTTGTCTGTTGGTTGCAACCTTTGACGATTGGGTGAGTGAGGTTCTGAGGTTAGTTTCCGTGCGGAGCGTTTGACGCCGGAGCGGAGGCGGCGCTCCGTGGGGGAGCGCTCGCCGCGGCCCTCAGCGCGCGGGGACTCTGGAATAGACAGTTTTAATCATTATCAGAATATGGACAGTCACTTCGAAATAAATGCTGATTTAATAAGTGTGTCCCGTCATTTTGGCTTGTTCCCGACGAGTCACCCCCCCCCAAGTGTCACACTGTTACTCGTTGGGAAGTTTTTTCAAAAAAAAAACCAACTAGTCACACCTGTTACCAGATGGGACAACTTTCAACACACTGTTACTCGTTGAGAATACTTTTTTTAAAAAGAATCCCGTCTAGTCACACCTGTTACTAGGTGGGAAAACTTTCAACACTAGTTCCTGCGAGTCACACCTCAACTGTCACACTGTTGCTGGTTGAGAATAGTTTTGTGCAAAAACATTTCCCAACTAGTCACACTGTGACCAGACGGGACGGAATTACTTATAATGTCATTCCCAAGGAGTTACTCTCTCAACGAAATAAGATCCCATCTAGTTACATCTGTTACTAGAAAGGACCATTTAAATCATTTATTCCCAACGAGTTACACTCTAACTGTGTGACTCGTCGGGAATATGTACTTGTTAGTAGCTAATTTTCGATAAGTAAGTAGGTACTTAATGAGACAATTATTTTATAAATATAATTTGTACCCGAGACACATTAAGTAACGTTTAAAAATAAAAATTAACAAAGTTTTTAAAAATCATTTGCTTCGGATATTTTTGAGGTTTCTTAGGTTTTACCACTGAAAATATTTATATTTTCGAAGTAATAATTCATTTTATTCGAATATTTTTAATTGCCCCAATTTATATCGGAAACAATCCACGAATTAAAAAAAAGCATATCTAATAAATATTTATTAATTATTGTCGATGTGAGCGAGCGTAGCGAGCGAACGTATTTGCCCACGCAAAACTAACTTTAATAGGTTAGGTTAGAAGGCTAAGGCGGGAGCGAGCGCAGCGAAGCTCCCGTCTTTGCCTTCGAGGTTATTATTTTTATCTAGATAAAAGATCAAGTTTTGTCATTTCTTTTTAGTCTGACTGGATGAGATTCTTTTCAGTAAAGTATTTTCAACAAGTAACAGTGTGACAGTAGTACGCGTGACTCGTTGGGAATACCGTTGTATGTGGTCCTATCGAGTAACAGTGTGACTAGTTGAGAATTGTTTTTTACCAAAAATATTTCAGCGACGGTTAAGAATGTGTCTCGTTGGGAAAAAGTTTTGAAAATTATCCCATCTAGTAACAGGTGTGACTGGATAGGATTATTTATTTAAAAAGTATTCTCAACGAGTAACAGTGTGACAGTTGAGGTGTGATTCGTTGGGAAAAAGTATTGAAATTTGTCCCATCTGGTAACAGGTGTGACTGGATGGGATTTTTCAACGAAAAATCTTCCCAACGAGTCACAGTGTGACAGTTAGGGGTGTGACTCGCTAGGAACAAACGGTCATTTTGATCAATTTGCTTCGTAACCATAATCTACTTCTGTACGACTGTTGTGACGTGTTTGTTACATAATTAAATATGTAATGGCAAACAAAAAAAAATAGGAAAATTTATAAAAATAGCACCTTTGTTTCCGGAAAAGGTAAATATAGAAATAGGTACATAGTTGAGGTGTACAGTCGCACATTTGTTGACAATCGTATTCGCATTCCCAAAAAAGGCGGCGAATGTCTTGCGAATATTTTATAGAGCTTCTGCCCGCGACTTCGTCCGCGTGGAATTCGGTTATTCGCAGACATTTCTGTAGATCTAAAAAAGAGGAACAATTCCTCCATACATTGTTTTGTTATAACTCAAAGGGATTATGCAGCGTTTTCGATCCCGGTCGTCTTGATATTCTCCGTCATCTTGAACAATCATCGTCACATTTCATCTAATTTACAGAAAACTATGAAATAAAGCCGTGGTGGTCTAGTGGTTCGACCTACCGCCTCTCATGCAGAGGGTCGGGGGTTCGATTCCGGCTCGCACCTCTAAGTTTACTTATGTGCGAAGTTCAATTTGAATTTACCACTGAGCTTTTCGGTGAAGGAAAGCATCGTGAGGAAACCTGCCCGCATCTGCAAAGTAATTCAAAGATGTGTGTGAAGTCCCCAACCCGCACTGGGCCCGCAAGGGACTACAGCCCAAACCCTCTTGTGATGAGAGGAGGCCTGTGCCCAGCAGTGGGACGCAAATAGGCTGTAGCTATAGGCTGTATATACTTAAAGCTTATTCAAGAACCACTGTTATCTATTTAAAAAAAACGCATTGAAGTTTGTTGCGTCGTTTTAAAGATCTAAGCATACATAGGGACAGACAGACAATATTTACATACAAATTCACATTACATTTGCATTCGGAATATGTACAAAATACATATATAGGTACGTACTAACATTACATTTAAGGGATGTATAGTCTCCAAGGGTCCAGAAAAAATAATAATCATGGAGATGGCCTCCATTGTCAAATAAATATAATATACCAATAAATATAATATATAATGTACCAATTTGACGTGTAATATCTATTATTATCAATAAATGAGTATGAGTATGAGTATACAATTCCTTGTTTACCACCCTTAATACACAATGTACTATTCAAATCACAGAGAGATTACATTTATTTCTTACCAAAGCTCTACAAAGATAAACATACTTGTTAAAAACTCGTGTTGTGAATAGAACTTTTATCTGATTGGGAAAGTTGGATTTTCCAAGTGGGTTATATTTTACAGAGGCATTACATCTTAGGCCTCAGGGTAGGCAACGCATTCTAGATCTATAATAAGAAATCATAAGATTCTGGTGTCAATTCCGTCCGTAGGCCGCGGTGACTGCTTAAATACACTTTATTGAACACCAAAAAAAACAATTAAACAAGTAAACACAAATAACAAAAAAGAAGAGAGACAACAGGCGGTCTTATCGCTAAAGAGCGATCTCTTCCAGTCTTCCATACGACCTTTGGGTAGCAGAACGTGTGGAAAAAAAACATAAAAGTAGGCAGGTGGTGCACATTAGAAATAGCTGCATACAATGAACAAGTAATAATACTTATAAATGTGAAAGTTTTTCTTTTCCTTCACATTGTAAAAACTGGACCAATTTGGATGAAGTTTGGTGTGGAGATAGTTTGAAACCCTGGGAATACTAGGATACTTTTTATCCCGACATTTCAACGGGAATGGGGTTTTCTACGGGCCAAACCAGTTTCTTTTCAATACTTCTATAACTATAACTACCTATATTGTAGGTAGAGCATGAATACCGGTTTTCGATATTATCGAAAAACCGGAATATCGGACCAAATTTCTGATATTTCCGATATCGATATTGAACTTGTATAATATCGGTATTTCGATATTTTCGATATTGACGTAGAGATAAAGATCTTTTAAATATTTAAGTAAAATATTGCAATCTTACCACTTTAAGAGTCACACAGAATCATACGTTTCTTATTTAACAATATTATTAACCTTGAAATGGCTTTAAGTTTAAATTTACATCAACCGCCTTGTCCTATGGCCATAGATTGACCACTACAAACAGTCTATTACGTCCCACGGCAAGGAACAGGTCTTGAAGGAGACCTGAGATCACCATAGTCACCATAAAGGCCTCCTACAGTCACCTCGGCGCCATAGCTCGTTTAAAGTAGGATAAGATAGATCTCTAAATTCACAGTCTTGTGAATGACCGTTTTTTTTAATTCCCAAATTACAGACGCGGCTTGCCTAATCTAGATATCCTAGATACTAATAATTAGTCTGTATAGACTAATAGAAGATACCTGAAGTAATAAAAGTATGTGTTTATGATTAAAATGATTTCTTATTCATTAATAAATGCTTCACTCCTCGAAATTTTATTAAAAAACCCTAAAATGTTGCTTTTTGATAGTTATGCAATTACCAGAAAGGTGTATATAACGGGAAAAAACATTGATTTTACTATTTCTTTACCAATATCGAAACAATATCGAAAATACCGGAAAAACGATATTCGATTTTCCAGTATCGAAAAAATACCGGTATTAGAAAAACCTTCCGATATTAGATGCTCTAATTGTAGGTACGCAAATTCTAAGTCTATGCGGGACGAAGTCGCGGGAATCGGCTAGTATCCAGTCGACAAGTGGTTGCATACCTGCGGCCGAGTCCGAGCCGTCGGGCGGCTGCAGGGCCGTGGGGTCCACCTCCACCTCCACCTCGATCTTGATCCTGTGCTCCTCCTCCTCCCCCTCCCGCCCACGCCCCCACCCCTCCTCCGCCGGCACCTCATCCGGCTCCAGCGGCTCAATCTTCACGAACACTGTCTCCACCGACATGGCTCTTCGTGTTCTATGAAAGATCGGGTGAGATGCAGTAATTTCGTACAATAAGTGCTTATTGCAAGTCTGTTAACGCGTGTCTTGAAATTAATTCTCTGGAGACTACTCTAAGTGTTCAGTATCCCCTGAAACACGTTACGTTAGAGACGGCACAAAGAAAACTCCATCGCTGCCGGGACAGGGCGGCTGTCTGCTTCCAGGGACCGATATTATCCACTTTGTACTTTATTTGATAATTAAACACCTATTAACATGTGAAAATGTTCTGTTTACAAATAAATTGAGTAACATTGAAAATCATCACGACCAGGGAAAGAGATGCGAATTGCAATCAAGCAAAATGGCGGACTAAACAAAACATATGTCAAACAAGCCGTCAACTGTCATGAACTGAACTATAGTTTTATTTATTCAGTCAAGGAAAGGCAAGGAACAATTACCATACTGCCAAATGTATTACAATTAGTAAACATGATTATTTTTTTAGGTATCGAAATTTCCCAAAGTATAACGTTTGTTGAATGGGAACGAGAAAGAATGAAAAATAATCTTGTAAATTGAGTGAGCCACAAAATCCACGCAGCGACATATTACATCAGAAAAGTCTATAATTTTCAATAGTTCAACCGATTTTCTTATATTCTCAATGAAATCAAACAAGAAATACTAACCATAACCAAATCAAAATCAGTTCATCCGTTGCGGAGCTACAAAGCCACCGACAGTCAACTCTGTCATTGTCTTACTGTTCCTATATGTTTCTTAACAAAGATGATAGGTGAATGGTAAATTTTAAAATAAAAATACAACTGATTCAGAAACAATTCATAATTTATTTACTTAATTCCAGACAGCAATTTGCTGATTCGGCTAAGTGACTATAATATAAGCAGAATCAGCAAATCATATCAGGAAGTATTATCAGGTCCAATGATTCTATGCGAATGAGCAACAATGAATTTAAATATACAGAAGTGGTTCCAGTTATTTATAAAAGTCTGAATATCCACCTCAAAGTCCAAGACACTTGTTGGTCCTCTCACTGACCAGAAATACAATAGTTATGGGCCATGGAAACAGTTCTACAAGTTCTATTTATTTCATATGTGGTTTGGTATGTTTTAGACGGCTTATGCATATCCCTTCAAGTCAATTTCGCAAGAATCAAGGCTCCTGCTCTTTGTGTACTCTCATGTGCTTCACTAAATTAGTCTCACTATCACAGAATATTTAATAGTATTGCATACAGAATGGCCACGGAATCAGCCGTCTGAATCTAGTCGGCGCGCAACTCGCGCCCAACTCGCCTTTACCGTCATTTGTTTCATCCGGAGATGGAGAGTGGCTCATTGGCCCGCATACACACATTTACAAGTGTACAGACATCCTCGCACGCAAACATTGACACCTCATTCATTCAAATTCGTGTTCAAAATGGTGCTTTTATAGGCCGTGTCACTATGAAAAGTCTCATTCAGTTTTCTTACGCTTTGCTACAGTGCAAGATGTCAATCTTCTATGCATATTCAAGTTTGACTTGTTCGTAAACCGTTTGGAGCAAATTTCGCAAACGTAAGGCTTATCTCCAGTGTGTATTCTCAAATGCTCAGTTAAACTGTACTGGCGTGTAAACCGCTTCGCACACATGTCGCAGGCGTAAGGTTTATCCCCGTTGTGTATCCTGGCATGTGTGGTTAGTTTCGATTTGCTTATGAACCCTTTCATGCAAATATCACATGAGTAAGGTCTATCCGCAGTGTGTATCCTAATATGTTCAACTAAATTGGACTTGCCTGTGAACCGCTTCTTACAAATATTGCAAGAATGAGGCTTGTCGCCGTCATGCATTATTCTCGTATGGCTGGTGAGGTTGGATTTACATTTAAAACGTTTCTTACAGACTCCACATGAGTAAGGTTTGTCTCCGGTGTGTACTCGGATATGCTCGGCTAATTTAGCTTTGCAATTAAACCTTTTTGTGCAAGTTTCACAAGTGTGTGTCTTGGGCTTTTCTCTTGTGAGTAATTTTTGGTGATTGGCATTTGAGTGAGGCTCCTTGCTTGGTTTCTGCGCGGACTGTCCAATGCCTGAGTTGTGAGTGGGAGGGGTATTGTGAGCGGCAGCCGGCTGTAGCTCGTCAGAAGCTCTCGGAGGCACTGGAACAAATAGTTTTTAAGTAAAATAATTAATTTGATTGTCAGGTTGTGGACAAATTCAATCCAATCATTTATCCAGCAAATTGGCCACATAGGGGCACTTTTACACGTCAGATAATGAATTTACCAGCCAAAAGTAGTCTTGCTGATTGGTACCACATACCTGCTGGCGTGAAGGCGCTGTCGGGCGCCTGTTCTAAGGGCTCCACCTCGATCTCTATCTTGAATTTATGTTCCACATACTCGTGTAGTCCTTCCGCCTCGTCTGTCTCCTCCTTGACGCGCACACCCCCCCACTCCTCCTCCTCCTCCACCGCTGCGGTCTCCTCCGGCTCAACCTTCACACACACCGTCTCTAGCGACATGACTTGTGTGCCAATTAGTCTAAGACTTGTAAAAAAATTTATGATACTTATCACACAGTTATTTCGTGTGTTGACGAATTCACCAACTGGAAGGCTGATGGCCTGGCCGGTGGCTATCCACTACTATCCTGGTACCTGCTGCAGCAGTTGACAGGCGCGTAGACGGCAGAACAACGTTAACAAACAACAACACGTACGTTCACGTCACGAGGCCGCGGCCAGGAGCGGGCGCCTGCTCCGAGGGGCCGGTCGGTGCAATCCACAAACCTTGTAGGTGGTTTATGTAATAAATAAACCACCGAGTAACATGTGACGAATATCTGAATACAAAAATATACCCTTAGATTTAAAATCAATACAATCTGGGAAAAGGAATGCAAACAAATACAACATGGCGGACTAATGTCAAGTAAATGTCAAAATTACCAGTTGTCACAACTGTCAAATCCAGTTTATTAATTTATCCAGTCAAAGAAAGGCAAGGAAGAAATACCATACAGCCAAGTATGAAAATAAGTGATCCATGATTTCTTTTCTTAAGTAATGTGCTTGGGTAATGAATGTAGTATTTGTAAAATGGGAATGAGGAAAAATGAATTATCACAGGGTACTCAAGTGTTTTTAAGTACAAAGGACACTTCACAAATTGATACTGCGTTTACATACACGCGCCCGGGCTCGTAAATGTGCGCCGTTTTGAACGCCGTTCATGTAAACACAATAAAAGCAGGGTGTTTACACTACCGCGGGCGTGCTAGTCAGTGCAAGGATGGCAGACGACGAGGACGTTAATCTCGTGGGGGCTAACTGCTTTGGGTTTCATTTACTTTTATAGGAAAAAGAAACAAAATGATGACGAACTTGTTTTTTTTTTTAGTTTGCGTCTAAATCCACCCAATATGATGAATGCGAAATTACAGTTACTATCGCATTCTGTCTGTCTGTTACCTCTTCACGTGTAAACCTCTGGACCGATTTCAATTAAATTTGATATGGAGATATTTGGTAGGCTTCTTTTTATTTCGGAAAGATACAGTTTTCACGGAAAAGAGATATAGTGTGCCCGTAAGTACTTCTTTTCTCCGTTTGAACTCCTTCATGAGTTTGTCGACCTCTCCTAAGGATCTGCAACATTTTTTTAAATTTATGTTGCTTATTTGAGGGGGTCCATATTATTAGTTCTACTTGGTAACACCCCAGGAAATGTAAACCATTCCGACAAATTGGCATTGTTAAATTAATTTTATTCGGCAAGTCGTCATCGTCCGTACGCCACAAAGCTGCAAGCGATACTAACGCGACGCCGAAAAACCGCCAGCCGACCGATCGACGGCGTTCACGAGCGCGTTCAAAATCAACCTGTTTACACATCCGTGCCTGTGAACGGGCCCGTGAATGTCGTTATGAACACCGTTTATGTAAACGCACCATAAGATTTCTTAGGCAGCCAGTGAAATTACTGACACAGAGCCATTCACAAACTACTAAGAGAAGCCATTCCATCATTCCATTTTAGGGCCTCAAGGTGGGCAACGCATGAGAGATCTCATTCTTTCTTATTAAGAAATCATAAGACTTCGGACAAACATAAATACTTACTACTACAGCCTATTTGCGTCCCACTGCTGGGCACAGGCCTCCTCTCATCACGAGAGGGTTTGGGCTATAGTCCCCACGCGGGCCCAGTGCGGATTGGGGACTTCACACACATCTTTGAATTACTTCGCAGATGCGTGCAGGTTTCCTCACGATGTTTTCCTTCACCGAAAAGCTCAGTGGTAAATTCAAATTGAAGTCCGCACATAAAAGTAAACTTAGAGGTGCGAGCCGGAATCGAACCCCCGACCCTCGGCATGAGAGGCGGTAGGTCGAACCACTAGGCCACCACGGTTTCTTTACAACATAAATACTTATTAGCAGTTAATCAACACGGCAATCAAGAGTATAACCTATGCAAAACTAGTCACGGTCACGACACCAGGTCGACAGCTGCGGGCAAGTACGACGTCCCCAGGATCAACAACTATTATGGCGACAGAACTGTCAATAAACGCTTACCATATTGAATAACGTGCCTGCAGCTATCCGACATGAAAATAATAAAAATAAATTCAAAAGATTATTAAAAAAGCACTACTTTGATATTATATAAAAACTTATCAATTATATTAATACTATTATATAGCCTAGTAATTAATGGCTAAGATATTAATGTATACTTGATTAATATTCTTGATCCCGCAGACAAACTTTGTGGAACAATTTTTTATTCATTTAATTGTGTTCTCAATAAATAAATAAATAATAATAATTTTAAAAAAAATGACAAAAAGGCACAAGTAGAATAAATAAACATGTTTTATTACGTATTTACTTAGTTACATTTCTTTACTAATAATATGTAGTAGTAACAACTTAAATACCTCCATAGTGGAGGTGAAGGTAGTAAATATAGTCGGCACACTACTATTCTATCACACAAAGCGCTTGCTAGTGCTAGAGACCCTGCAGCAGGATTGAGGTTCATCTCTGCGTGTGTTTCTGGATGTGCTTTACTAAATTGGTCTTGGTGGCGAAGCCTTTTGTACAGATGTCACATGAAAAACGTTTCTCAGTCATATGTATTCCACTGTGCTGGTCTAAATTGGATTTGAATGTAAACCGTTTCTTGCATACAGTGCAGGAATAAGGTTTTTCGTTTGTATGGATCCCACTGTGCTCCGCCAAATAGGATTTGTTCTGGAAGCGTTTCAAACAGACAGTGCAGCAGTAAGGTTTATCGGCTCTGTGCGTCATGGCATGCTTGTTTAAATAGCTTTTGTTCACAAATCGTTTCAAACAGATGTCACAGGAATGTTGTTTATCTCCTGTGTGTAGTTTCAAATGCTCAGTTAAACTGTACTGGCGTGTAAACCGCTTCGCACACATGTCGCAGGCGTAAGGTTTATCCCCGTTGTGTGACCTGGCGTGTGTGGTTAATTTAGATTTGCTTATGAACCCTTTCATACAAATATCACACGAGTAAGGTCTATCTGCGGTGTGTATCCTAATATGTTCAACTAAATTGGACTTGCCTGCGAACCGTTTCATACAAATGTTGCAAGAATGAGGCTTGTTGCCATCGTGCATTATTCTTGTGTGGCTGGTGAGGTTGGATCTACATTTGAACTGTCTCTTACAGATGTCGCATGAGTACGGTTTGTCTCCGGTGTGTACTCTGGTATGCTCGGCTAATCTAGCTCTACAATTAAAACTTTTCGTACAAGTTCCACAAGAGTGTGTCTTGGGCTTTTCCCTTGTGAGTAACCTTTGGTAATCGGGCGAGTGAGGCTCTGAGGTAGGTATCTGCCCAACGCCGGCCAAGCCAGCAGAATATTCATCCGGAGCGCCGCAAGTTGGAGGCACTAGAACAAACAGTCTTTAAAATGCATTTATCTAAACTCATATCGTAAATCCTCTATGATGCATTCAAAAATCAGTAGTTATGACAACGAGTTCTTTCAAAGCCAATTTCGTTTGTGTGGTCATACAGTAAAATTCATTTTACAAAATTGACAAATTTAATTTGTTGTAATGATGTTGAAATTTTGAACATCTTTGAACAACAACACTCTCCTATATTTTTCAGTAAGACAAAACGAAAGTTTGTTCCAAATTCAGATGTCGGCTCTATTTAGTCTATGCTTTTTGAAAATCGAATATGAGACAGTGACGTATTCGAATTGTGGACAGATTTTGAAGCATCTTAGAGAATTTATAAAATGAGTATTAAAAAACTGGTTTGACCCATGGAAATCCCATTCCCATGGAAATATCGGGATAAAAAGTATCGTATGTTATTCCCAGGGCCTCAAATTATTTCCATAACAAATTTCAGCCAAATTGGTCAAGTTGTTTTGACATGAAGGAAGGACAAACAACCACACTTTTACATTTATAATATTAGTATGGATTTGATTAATTGTCAGGTTGTGGCCCGAAAGTAGTCTTGATAATCGGTATCTACTACAAGTACATACCTGCTGGCGTGAAGGCGCTGTCGGGCGGCTGCGCTACGGGGTCCAGCTCGATCTCTATCTTGACCTTGTGCTCCACATACTCGTGCGTTCCTTCCGCCTCGCCTGCCTCCTCCTTCACGCGCACACTCTCCCATTCCTCCGTCGGTTCCTCCTCCGGCTCAACTTTCACACATACTGTCTCTAGTGACATGGCTTTTTGAGCTTGATAAGATATTTAATCAAAGGTTCTCCACTAGATGCTACTCTTACTAATCCTGGGTCCCACTGAAACAAGCAAGAGTCGCGTCAGAAGCAGACGGCACGACGACCACGTCCAATACAAATGACAACACGTTCAGCACCGCCGCGGGCGCCTGCTCCGAGCCGAGCGGCCGACCCGACACCGTCCACCCACCTATTGCTTTATGTAATAAATAAACCCGCTGGTAATATGTGATAATTTACTGATTACAAAAAATTACCATTAGATTTAAAATCAATACAATCAGGGAATATCGAAATCAAATTCAACATGGCGGACTAAATTAATGTCAAGTAAAAGTCAAACAAGTGTCAAACTGTCAAAACCAGCTGCATAAAAAGAAAGGCAAGGAACAAAGACCATTCAGCCAATTATGGAAATTAGTAATCCAAGTATTTATTCTCTAAGCGGCGGCTGGAGTGACAGTTTCTTTTTCCTTTTTTTGTTACCTCAGGTCTCCGTCGTTTATGGACCAATTCCAATCAAACGTCACAAACGCGCTTGTATATTACATACTGACCAATTGATGTAGAGATCTTCTACTATCTAAAGTACCGCGCCTTCACATTTCAAATCGCTTCAATGTGTTTAAAAAGCACTACCAACACCCTCAACACATGTGTGCGTGCTGAGACAGCTATCAACTATGCGTTGAGAGTGTTGGTGGTGCTTTTTAGATAATTATAAAAAAATTGAAGCGTTTTGAAATGTGAAGGCGCGGGACTTTAAGTAGAAGATCATACTCATACTCATTCATTGATAATAATAGATATTACATGTCAAATTGGTACATTATCACTTATAAGCATAATTATTAAACATACTGTTTATAATTTTCAAGTAGATACATCTCTACCTACTTACTGATTCATGATGGTACGTTTACATGAATGGCGCTCAAAACGACATTAACGGGCGCGTTCACAGGCACGAGCGTGTATCAGGCTGTTTTTGAACGCGCTCGTGAATGTGCACGCGAACGCCGTCGATCGGTCGTCTGTCAGTTTCCTATCGGATGTTCGGCAAAGATCATTGTATGTTTACATGCACGGCGTGCAAAACGACATTCAACGGGCACGTTCACGAGCTCGGGCACGCGCGTATAAAGCTTAAGAATTGTTGCGCACTGTCTGAGGGAGAAAAATTGACTTTAGGAAAGTAGGTAGGTAGGTAGGTATTCTTCGACGACCATTATTGATTAAAAAGATGTGTGTATTTATTGCATGCTGCTGGATAGTTTTTTAAGAATATTTTGTATGCCTGAGGGCTAAGCATAAGGATTCTATAACATTGTACTGTAACACCTATGTCTTGACAAAATAAATAAATTGATTGATTGATTGATTGTAGGATTTAAGAAGACACAAGTAAAGGAAAAAACGTGTTTTATTACTGTATTACATTTCTTTACAAATATACGCTAAGTAATATCTATTTTTTCTTTAGTAAAAGGTTAGAAAACTCCGTAGACTAATGAAGATAAAGTTGGCAAACTACTATCTCACGAGGGGCTGCTACAGACCTGGCAGCGGCGCATGTTTCCGAATGTGCTTCACTAGATTGGTTTTGGTGGCGAAGCCTTTCTTACAGATGTCGCAGGAATAACGTTTTCCGCTCATGTGTATCCCATTGTGCTGGTGTAAATTGCTTTTGAATCTAAACTGTTTCATGCACACAGTGCAGGAAAAAGGTTTTTCGTTCGTATGTATCACACTGTGCGCAGCCAAATAGGATCTGTTCATGAAGCCTTTCAAACAGACAGTGCAGGAGTAAGGTTTCTCGCCTCCGTGAGTCAAAACGTGATTCTTTAAATAGCATTTGCTCACAAATCGTTTCAAACAGATGTCACAGGAATGTGGTTTATCCCCTGTGTGACTTCTAACGTGCACGGCTAAACCAGATTTGTGAGTGAACCGTTTCATACAACGGCCGCACGAATAAGGCTTGTCTCCGGTGTGTACTGTCCTGACATGCCTGAGCAGGTAGGTCCCGCACGTAAACCGTTTCACACACATGTTGCAGGAATAAAGTTTGTCCCGGGAGTGTGTGCTAGTGTGGACGGTTAATTTATGCTTGGTTGCGAACCGTTTCGTACAGATGTCACAGGCATGAGGCTTATCAGCTGTGTGTGTTTTCATGTGAGTAGCTAATTTAGATTTGCTTACAAACTGCTTCTCACAGGTTCCGCACGAAAAAGGTTTCTGATCATCGGCTGTGTGAAGCTCCATGTGACTCACTAAGCTGAACTTGGCTGTAAACCGCCTCATACAGATGTCGCAGGAATAAGGTTTTTCCCCTGTGTGAACTCTCATATGCTTGACTAAAGAAGATTTTAGAGTAAACCTCTTCAAGCAGGTTTCACAAGAGTGTGGCCTAGGCTTGTCACTTGTGTGTAGCCGTGGATGATCGGGAAAGTGGGGCTCTGGGACTGGTTTCTGCTTGGAGCGGCCGCCACGCGACGGGCGCGCAGGCGCAGGATCGCGGGCGGAGGGCGCGGGGGGCGCGGGCCGCGGGGCTGGAACAAACAACTCTGCTATAACTTTATCGAAACATCTTCGTCAACGTAGTAGTCTGCAAGGCTTCCTTCTTCAAAAAGGGTGGCGCAAACCTTTTCATCGTAATTAAATTGAATGTTATTCATCATTATTAAGTCGTGGACAAGATTAAACTATATTTTGATAGTGGTAGGGCCTGGTACTAGGTCCGTCCGGGGGGTACCACCGTCTTTCCCCGCTAACCACAACCGCACTGTTGTGTTCCAGTAAGTGGGGGTTAAGGCAGCTGGTGAAATTTCAGGCACAGAGGCATTCCATCTTAGGCCTCAGGGTAAGCAACACATTTGAGATCTTATGACCTCTTATTATCAGGTAGGCTGTGCGATCGTTTGCCTATACCATTGATATTAAAAAAAAATGAAATGTTACTATATACCTTCGCCCACGAAGGCGCTGTCGGGCGGCTGCAGGGTCGTGGGGCCCAGCACGAGCTCCTCCTTCACCTCGTGCCCCGCGTACAATCCCTGCTGCTCCTCCTTCACGCGCGAGCCGGCCCACTCCTCCGTCGGGGCCTCCTCCCACTCCTGTTTCACACACCAAGCCTCTAGCGACATGGCACTTTGTGTTTGATGAACAAAAGTAGGGATTGTGTAAATCAGTGACTTAGCACAACATTCACTTGTTACACAGGTCTGTTACAATTTACGTGTTGAACTGGATTCGTTGGAGAATAATCTCATGGCCGAAGTGTACGAGTCTACGAGTGCTCTGGAACAAATAGAAGAGTTGCGTAAGAGTCTGCACAAGGATTAGCCTCTACTAGACGGAAATTATCCATTTTTTAATTACAACTCGGTATCTATGGTACTTACATTTATTTACAACGGAGCGAGGATAGGTAAATGAAGTGTTAATTCTATTGGTTGATGAAAAACGCGTCCCTCGCAACACATCCTCGCTCATCTCTGGTGGAAACACAGCCTAGCGCATGTTTTCAAACCTTTCTTTCTTTATCCAAAACTATCTTCTATCTTTGAGTATAGTTTTCTTTAAACTATACTTTATAAAAAAAGGGACCTATTGTATATTTTTAAATGCAGAGATGTTAACTTACAGGAGACGTAGGATTAACGGTAAAAAAACATATCAGTAAAATACCACGACGTCGTAAAACTGAATAAATAAAATAATGTCAAAAAATATTCAGACTAAACAATCTACTCACCTTATATGTATGTATTAGAGCACCGTTCAACACGTGGAGATATTTTGATCGTACGAAATAAGTTCCCTCGAGTAACTCAAAATCAACACGCACAACACCACGCTGACACCTGTGGATGAGTTTGAGTGGCATGGCAAACAAGTAGTGAAGTGACTGATGATAGTGCGTTTACATGCACGCGCCCGGGCTCGTAAACGCGCCCGTGAATGTCGTTTTGAACGCCGTTCATGTAAACGCAATAAAAGCAGGGTGTTTACACGCCCGCGGGCGTGCTAGTCAGTGCAAAGATGGCAGACGACGAGGACGTTAATCTCGTGGGGGCTAACTGCTTTGAGTTTCATTTACTTTTATAGGAAAAAGAAACAAAATGATGACGGTGATGTTTTTTTTTTCAGTTTGCGTCTAAATCCACCCGTACCAATATTATGAATGCGAAATTACAGTTACTTTCGCATTCTGTGGGTCTGTTACCTCTTCACGTTTAAACGTCTGGACCGATTTCAATTAAATTTGATATGGAGATATTTGGTAGGCTTCTTTTTATTTCGGAAAGATGCAGTTTCCACGGAATAGAGATATAGTATGCCCGTAAGTACTTCTTTTCTTCGTTTGAACTCCTTCATGAGTTTGTCAACTTCTCCTAAGCATCTGCAACATTTGTTTAAATTTATGTTGCTTATTTGAGGGGATTATTGGTTCTACTTGGTAACACCCCAGGAAATGTAAAATTTTGGTCGTTTAACCATTCCGACAAATTGGCATTGTTAAATTAATTTTATTCGGCAAGTCGTCATCGTCCGTACGCCACAAAGGTGCAAGCGATACTAACGCGACGCCGAAAAACCGCCAGCCGACCGATCGACGGCGTTCACGTTCACGAGCGCGTTCAAAACCAGCCTGTTTACACGCCTGTGCCTGTGAACGCGCCCGTGAATGTCGTTTTGAACGCCGTTCATGTAATCGCACCAATACTAGTTATCTGTGAAGTTGACACACCGAATGTCAGAACCATGGAGGTAACAATGTACTATTACCTCCATGGTCAGAACAAATGTCAAAACCATAGCGTTGTTGTTTTTATCTTGTCGTGTTAAAGACGGGCAAAGATTAAGGACCATTCAGCCAATGTATGACAATTACGATATCGATACAATATCGAGCCAGCGTGTGGCCCCGCGCGAATCGCGAACCGGCGCCCACGTGGCTCCTCAGATGCCGGTCCAGTTGATATTTCTGACAAAACTGTTTGTTGCAGATCTCACAGCCGAAAGTCTTCTCCCCGGTATGCGTGCGCACGTGCCGGGCCAGATAAGCGTTGTCCGTGAACTGTTTCGCACAGAAGTCGCAGGAATATGGTTTGTCGTCCGCATGGATTCTTCCATGTCTTATCATTTTGCTCCTCTCCGTGAATTTCTTCCGACACGTTTTGCAGACGTGCGGTCTCTCGCCGTCGCCGTAGTGTCTTCTAATATGCGCGATCAAGTTGTGTTTGCTCACAAACCGCTTCCTGCAGATGTCGCAGGAATAGTTTTTCTCCTTGTGTACGAGGCTGTGCCGGATCAGGTCGGATCTCTCTGCAAACTGTTTCTTACAGACCGTACAGGGAAACGGTTTCTCCCCCGTGTGTGTCCTCCGGTGCCTCGTCAGCATGGAGAGACATACGAACCGCTTCATACAGACGTCGCAAGCCAAAGATTTCTCAGTTGTGTGAATTTTATTGTGTTGTCCTAAATAGTATTTATTTATAAACCGTTTCTTGCAGGTTTCGCACGAATAAGGTTTCTCCCCCGTGTGTGTCCTGACATGATTGTTTAATACAGACTTCCTCGCGAACCGTTTGAGGCAGATGTCGCAAGCATGTGGCTTGTCTCCGTTGTGCGTCTTCAGATGCTCCACCAGATTACTTTTGCCTGTAAATTGTTTCTTGCAGGTGTCACAAGAATACGGTTTCTCCACTGTGTGGGTTCTAATATGTTTTACGATATCGAACTTGTTGGTGAATCGCTTGGCGCAGAAGTCGCAGGAGTACGGCTTGTCCCCAGTGTGTGTCCTGATGTGCCGGATTAAACCAGACTTGTATGGAAAACTTCTCTGACAGTCTTGGCAACGATGTGGCTTGGGTTTGACCCGTGAGAGTAATACTCCGTCACCAGGCGAGTCAGGCTCGGCAGGAGCGGCGGCCAGCTCAGGCTTAATGTCCAGTGGTTCTTCAGCAGCCTCTGAAAAATACAGTTTGTCTGTAACATAATAATAATTCATACATCTCATGTTTTTCCTAGAATTTCAGGCTGACAAGACTGTAACAGCACCGTCAAATCTATATTACATTAAATGAATTGCTGTGTGTTAGTGTAGCTAAAGCTCAGGAACTGCTTGACCGATTTGGCTGATTCTTTTTTTTTTGTTTTATTTCCTATGATTTAATAATAATAATACGGCGTAGGGATGTGACGACCCCATCGCCCACCTAGTGTTGTACCACCGGTGCAGTCAGTCAGCGCAGGGCGGCCTGTGGCGGGCCGATGGTGAGCGGCGACACCTCGCACCCGAGACCTCCTGGGGGCACACACACACATGCGCCATACACATACATACACACAGCTACACACCTCCCCCGCCTCTGGATTGCCTTAGTTGGCCGCCCAGAGTGGAGCGCAGGAGCTATATGCTTGAAAGGGTGGAAGTGCTCAATCTGCGTAAAAACGGGGAAACCCGCTCCGGGTGCGCACGAGGCGCGACCCGCGATGGCGAAACCGGTGCACACCTCTCCACACCCTTAGCTGCTTACTTCAGTGTTGCTCCCTCGCCACCCGTGCGGTGGCCTGTATAGGGGGCCCACGAAGGCTAGCCTCTTGGTTAGTGTGTAAGCGGCGAGTCACCGTCTGCCTTGCTTTCAATTTAAGAGATATTGATCAGGCAGATGTCCGTTATCTCACTCCATAGCCCGATTTTCCAGTCCACACCTCCCATCCACATAGCCCACTCCAAGTCTCTTCCTTCTTCGACAATAGTTTGGCAACTGGGGAGGGCTGTCCGCCAGTACAGCCTCATGTTGTATTGGGAGGACAGATCTCCACAGTTGCGGCCATCTCACATTTCTAGTAAAAGGTACCAAAAGCCTCTTCATGTTGGCTTCGGCCCCATGAATGCGAATGACCGGGTCCCCATGGGCCCGTGACATGTAAATGTACCAACAAATAATAATAATAGTTTTTATTTCAGATTTACATCCATATCATTTAGGGAAGGTTTAAAAAGAAAAACATTCGGAAAAATTCTTAGGGAACAGCTATAAAAAAGAAAAGTAATTTTGTATGGAATTCCATGGTGATACGAAGTTCACCGGGTCAAGTAGTAATAACTATAATTAAAGATGATAGGGGGAGGGGAGTCGCCAAGCTGCTGCTGGTCTTGAACGGGGTCAAATGATATAGAAACACCAATTCAAATAAACATTCCAGGTACTAACAGACACCGGCGAGAAGGAGAGGAGTGGGGGGCAACCACGTCTGCCTTCTCTGCAAGGTACTTGCAATCTCCAAAAATGCATATAATAATCACAAATGGAATATATAGCATGCAATTGACATTAGTTATAACATACCTTTTACAGTTAAAGCAATGTCTGTCGGTCCTCATACCAACCTTCCCTCTCATCTGCCTCCTCCTTCGCGGGCCACTTCTCATTCACTTCCTGCTTCACGGCCTCACACCACGCAGGCCACTTCTCCTCTGCTCGGTCCTCCTCAATTTCCATCTTTACATAAACTGTCTCTATTGCCATCATTATTTAAGTTACGGGAAAAAGATCTTCAGAAAATATTCCGTTCTTGACACGTTGTGACTGGGCTTATATGTAATTCTTCAAAATTGCATTCATTTTGGAGACTGATATGTTGACTAACGTGTTTGTGCGCCCTGGGGGAATCAAGCAGGAATCACGTGCATCTGAACCACAAACAGGCGACCTCTCATGAATATGTTCATGAAGCAATCAAGAAAATTTTTCAATAACAAAGTAAAATAGACTAACTTTAAACCAAATGGACACTACCTTCGTCTGAACGACTTCGGAAGACATCTCGTAAACAAATTGCTGTCGAAAACGATGCTATTCATTCCTCGAGTAGCGCGAATATCGTTAAGTCACTTTGTACTATTTCTGGTTACTGGTAATAATATGCTAAGGACAAGAACTAAATCCGTGATTTAATTAATATTTCCCAAGATTTCGCACAAATACAGCATAACCACAAGCCAAACAATGCCAACTCAATCAAATATGATCAAATGTCACTGTCACGTTACAACTGTTATCAATATATATTTTTTCTAATTCGTCCAACGGGATAGGCTATAGCCAAAGGCCATACTGCCTAGTGTATTTTATATTCAGGGGGTCTTCAGTAGTTCTTTAGCCAATTATTTGTCTATTCATGTAATGTCTTCAGTAGTTTTATACAGATACAGGTATTTTCCAGTGATATCATTAAGTATATTCTGGTAAAGTCGTCACTCATCAAGTTTTTTTTTTTCCAATAATTCATTGACTTAAATACATTCCATCCAATAAAAAGATAAAAAGTAAGTGTATTCAGAAAAGAATAAGTTAAACAATCAAAAATAAACTATAAATAGCATTTAAATTTACAGAAATAAGAAAAATTAAAGCTAAAAATCTAAATTAGGGCCTTTCGGAAGGGTTCCCATCACGCAGGCAGCATTCCCTCGATGTATGGCAATAGCCAGCTTTTGCGCGAGAAAGCTGCCGGCGCGAGGGTCTCCCGTTGCCTCCCTCAAGCGCTTCCCTAGCTCCCTGTGGAGCCCCAGCGCCCCTTTGCCCCATGACCCCATAGTCTCCACCCCGAAGGCCACAAACTCATAGCTCGAGCCTAGGCAGCTATATTTATTAACCTTTTAAAGGTCCATTTTTGTATGTACCTAGCAGTCAAATCCAGCGATAAACTGTTGAAATCCTGTTAAAGATTCAATATATGATTTATAGGAAGTATGTACAATGTATTAGGTATCATGCTGAAGTAACTTTATTTACAAAAAATAATATATTATAACGAGGTCGTAGGGCGGACGGTGAGAGGGGAGAGAGAGAGTGACAACTGCCTAATGTCAAATCTAGGTTTATTGAGAAAGCCTAAGTAGTATCCTACCAAGGTAATAACGATGGTCCACAAGATCCAGTGATGGATACGAGTGTACACAGTTAGTACCGCTAAAGAGAGAATCCCAATCGCATTTTACAATCAAACTGTGGTAAAAATCCAAGGCATCCCTTTGATAGCGCGTTCTAACTTACTATTAGCGCCATCTGTTGGTGACTCGGTGAAGCTTTACAGTAGTTGTGTGGTTTCCCTGTTACAGTCTCCCCCTCTGTCTCTACAGGCGACCCGACGAAGAAGACAGCAGCTTAACAGGTTGATTTTGGTGGTTCTTTAATTCATACCCAGCGGGGTATTCGTTTCCTCCCTCCTCCTGGACTAGAACCGCTCTGAAAAAGTCTTCAGGTGAGGTTTGCAGTTGGTTGCTCGATTCTTCACTGACACTAATAGTAGATAGTTCAGTAGAAGGGAACAGGGTAGCTGACGCTGGCAAAAGATTAGGTTAGGTTGGGGCGCCAGGTCGGATAACCTCCTCGTGTGTCCGAGCTCTACCACTTCCTTTTGATTTCGATCAAGGGGAAAGGGTAAGGGTCGCCTGGCGACTGGGCTCCCGGGGAGGGTGCGTCCCCTTTTATAGGGGCGCAGTGGTGGGGGGGTTGTGTGGGGAGTGGGGATGCCGGCCAGACGGGCCTATGGTACCTGCTCCTTGCGCAACCAATTGGAGGGTGTTGCCCTTTTCGGGGCGATACGTGTTTTGTCGGCGGTCGACTGGGGGCTGGAGCGGTTCTCCTTCACCCAGTTGATCGCCGATCGGGACTCGGGTGATAGGCCGAAAGGCTAGTCGCCCGTGGGAGAAGTCCTTTGGCGAGGGTGCCCTTTTGGGCAAGCCGGGGGGCGTCGTGGTCGAATGCTCTGCGATCCCATGGCGTCCCCATTAACGGCAGTGCGGAAGCGCCGGAGTGGTTTTAGTGGGTAGGCCCGCTGAGCTCCTTCCCATTCGGGGTCGAGGCGAGGTGGGAGAGTCCCACATAACCCCCGTGGCTTCTCCCAGCCCGGGGGTATGCGTAACGCATTTCCACTCCGATAACAAAAAAAAAAAAAAAAAAGGTTAGGTTAGGTTGGGGCGCTAGGTCGGATAACCTCCTCGTGTGTCCGAGCTCTACCACTTCCCTTTGATTTCGATCAAGGGGAAAGGGTAGAGTTCGGGCCGGTGCGCCCTGGAGGCAACGGTAAGTGATCTCTTGTTCGCAGGGATTGCTTACCGGTGCTACCAATGATCCGACAGGAGGGCCTCTCTGCGCGTCCCTTTGACCTGAGCAAAGGGCGCAGCAGACGAGGCCGGGTGGGCGCGCTGCCCTTTTCGGGGCGGTGCATCCGGGGCACCGGTCGCCTGGCGACTGGGCTCCCGGGGAGGGTGCGTCCCCTTTTATAGGGGCGCAGTGGTGGGGGGGTTGTGTGGGGAGTGGGGATGCCGGCCAGAGGGGCCTATGGCGCCTGCTCCTTGCGCAACCGATTGGCGGGTGTTGCCCTTTTCAGGGCGATACGTGTTTTGTCGGCGGTCGACTGGGGGCTGGAGCGGTTCTCCTTCAACCAGTTGATCGCCGATCGGGACTCGGGTGATGGGCCGAAAGGCTAGTCGCCCGTGGGAGAAGTCCTTTGGCGAGGGTGCCCTTTTGGCCAAGCCGGGGGGCGTCGTGGTCGAATGCTCCGCGATCCCATGGCGTCCCCATTAACGGCAGTGCGGAAACGCCGGAGTGGTTTTAGTGGGTAGGCCCGCCGAGCTCCTTCCCATTCGGGGTCGGGGCGAGGTGGGAGAATCCCACATAACCCCCGTGGCTTCTCCCAGCCCGGGGGTATGCGTAATGCATTTCCACTCCGATAAAAAAAAAAAAAAAAAAAAAAAAAAAAAAAAAAAAAAAAAAAAAAAAAAAAAAAGGTTAGGTTAGGTTGGGGCGCCAGGTCGGATAACCTCCTCGTGTGTCTGAGCTCTACCACTTCCCTTTGATTTCGATCAGGGGGAAAGGGTAGAGTTCGGGCCGGTGCGCCCTGGAGGCAACGGTAAGTGATCTCCTGTTCGCAGGGATTGCTTACCGGTGCTACCAATGATCCGACGGGAGGGCCTCTCTGCGCGTCCCTTTGACCTGAGCAAAGGGCGCAGCAGACGAGGCCGGGTGGGCGCGCTGCCCTTTTCGGGGCGGTGCGTCCGGGGCTCCGGTCGCCTGGCGACTGGGCTCCCGGGGAGGGTGCGTCCCCTTTTATAGGGGCGCAGTGGTGGGGGGGTTGTGTGGGGAGTGGGGATGCCGGCCAGAGGGGCCTATGGCACCTGCTCCCTGCGCAACCGTCTTGGTGGGTGTTGCCCTTTTCAGGGCGATACGTGTTTTGTCGGCGGTCCACTGGGGGCTGGAGCGGTTCTCCTTCACCCAGTTGATCGCCGATGGGGTCTCGAGTGATGGGCCGAAAGGCTAGTCGCCCGTGGGAGAAGTCCCCTTGGAGATGGTGCCCTTTTGGGCAAGCCGGGGGGCGTCGTGGTCGAATGCTCTGCGATCCCATGGCGTCCCCATTAACGGCAGTGCGGAAACGCCGGAGTGGTTTTAGTGGGTAGGCCCGCCGAGCTCCTTCCCATTCGGGGTCGGGGCGAGGTGGGAGAGTCCCACATAACCCCCGTGGCTTCTCCCAGCCCGGGGGTAAGCGTAATGCATTTCCACTCCGATAAAAAAAAAAAAAAAAAAAAAAAAAGGTTAGGTTAGGTTAGGTTAGGTTAGGTTAGGTTAGGTTAGGTTGAGTCGTGCGCCACTCGTGCTCGGGGTCGGTCGACTTGCGCCAGTGCTCTCGCCGCGGATGCGCCATTTTCTGGCGCTGCTCGATTGCGCCATTTATTGGCTCGCTCGCGCCGTTTTTTGGCGCCGCCGTTTTCTGGCGCCGCTTGCGCCATTTTCTGGCGCCGCCGTTTTCTGGCGCTGCCTGCGCCATTTACTGGCACCTGCGGCATCGCCTTGCTGCTGCCGGCTGCGCCACTGTTTGGCGCTTGCGCCATTTCTTGGCGCCTGCGCTGCTGCTGCGCTGCTGGTGCTGGCTGCGCCACTTTTTGGCGCCTGCGTCATTCCTGGCCTGCCCGTCGCCCGGTACCCTGCGCTATTGTTGGTGCCTCTGCACCATTCCTGGCTCCAGTTCCTGCTGAAGACCTGCGGGAAGTGAGGTTAGAGACTATTTTAGAGACAGTATAAGTTTGAGACAATTGGACTCCATTAGTTAAGTTAGCTTTAGTTAGTGAGTAGCCTACCTAGTTATAAAGTGTGCGTCGCGTGTGCCTAAATTTTGTGTGATCTTTTGTGCGCCATTTACTGGCGCCGCCATTTTCTGGCGCCGTTTTAGCGCCCTTTTTTGGCGCTGCCCTTCTGGCTCTGCCATTGTCGCCCTTCTGGCAAATCTCTTACTGCGCCATTTTTTGGCGCCGTTTTTAGCGCCCTTTTTTGGCGCCGCCCTTCTGGCTCTGCCATTTTCGCCCTTCTCGCAAATCTTTGACTGCGCCATTTTTTGGCGCCGTTTTTAGCGCCCTTTTTCTTTTGGCGCCGCGCCGTTTACTGGCGCCGCGCCATTTTTCGGCGCCGCGCCATTTACTGGCGCCGCCCTATTTTGGCGCCGCCCCTCTGGCGTCGCCACTTTTTGGCTCCCCCGACCGCTGCGCCACTTTTTGGCGCCGCCATTATTGGCCTTATCTTTCGCCAGTTTCGGCTCTACTAGCTTTAGCCTGGAGTCACTCTCTAAAATCGTCAAAGAAGGACTCTAGAGGTGAGGGACATGGGGTCTGAGGGTCCACCCTCAGGGGGTGAGGAAGAGGACACCCAGCAGGGTCCAGTGGAGCCAGTGGGAAAGAAGGGGAAGCCTGGGAACTGCAAGGGGGGGAATTTAAAATCAGTGGGAAAGAGGGTCATGGTGTTGACAGGAGATTCCGAACCGGAGGGTTCGAGCTCCAGTGGAGAAGACGAAATGTCAGTAGAGGAGGTAAAGCGCCAACTCAAGCGCCAAAGAGGAAATGGCGATTCTGAGGAGGGAACCTCCGGAGAGAAACCTAGGGCGGCTAAGGCGATGCCGCCCCGGGCAAAGGGTGCCTATGTAGGGCACTCCCAGGCAAAGGCCAAACTCCGCGGGAATAATTCGGAGGAGGAGGAGCTCGACCGGAGCCCTCCGACCCTCCCGGAACCCACCAAGGGGAGAAGTGCGGGCAAAGGCAAGGCCCACAGCAAGAGGGAGGGACAGTCATCCCTGACGAGTTCCAGGGATGACTTGATCGAGGTTGCCCGCAATGCGGCCACCTCAATTTTGGAGGAGGCCCGCAAATGTGGGAACTTAAAGGGGGACGTATGGGGGAGAATGAATTCCGCCTGCAGGAGCATAATAGCTGCTGCAGACGGAATTCAAACCCTCGAGGAGTCGGAGGAGGTGCGCCGTTTGAAAGCTGACAACAAGCGTATGCGTGAGCAGCTGGCGCACCTCCAGGGGGAAACGAAGGCCCTCAGGGAGGCCTTCTCGGCTCGCGGGGTTACCATCGGGGCCGGACCCTCGACGGCATCAACCGCGAGCCTCGAGGAGAATAGCTTGAGGGAGCTTTTTAATCTCCCGGAACTGGTCAAGGAGATGAAGAGAGATCTCTTCGTCTCCTTAGGGGAGATGCTTAATGCACGGTTGGGCGAGATGGAGAAAAGGCTCCCGCCTGAGCCGATCCTCCGCCCGCCGTTGCAGGCAGATAAGCGCATTGCTGCGGCGGCCGCTGATGCCAGTAATAAGGCGCCGACGACCACACCGCAGCGGGCCCAGCGCCCCAGCGCGGCAGCACCGGCGGTGGAAACCCCACCCCCCTCTTTGGCCTCGAAGCCCCAAAGTAAGGCTTCGAAGGCCAAAAAGAGGAAGAGGAAGGCTGGGGTTACTAAACAACCGGAGCCGGTGCCTCAATCCGGGACGCTTGCGTCCCCAGCCGAGGCGACTCCATCCGCCTCCTCAGCCCAGGCTGAGAAGGAATGGATGGTCGCCGGAAAAAATGGCAAACCCATAAAGCCCTCCTCTTTCTCGGCGGCCCTAAAGGCGCCCAAGCCGAGGAAGCTGGAGGTGCCCTCCTCTGCAGCGGTAGTGGTTGGCCTCAAGCCTGAGGCCAACACCACGTACCTAGAGGTGATGACGAAGGTGGGCTCGATTAATCTAGCAGACGTGGGCATAACCAACGTGCGTACCCGTACCACGGCGACGGGGGCCCGAATAATCGAAGTGCCAGGGAAGGACAGCGGCCCGGCCGCTGACGCCCTGGCAGAGAAAATAAGGGAACTGGTGGGCGACGTGGCGGCGATAACCCGGCCAGTTAAGATGGCCGAGGTCAGGATCTCTGGGCTGAACGAGATGGCCAGCCCGGAGGCCGTCACGGAAGTTGTGGCGGCGAAGGGGGCGTGCTTACCTGACCAGGTGAAGGCGGGTACCATTCGGTACACGGGCGCGGGAATCGGGGCCATCATCGTTCGATGCCCGATTCCTGCGGCTAAACTGCTGGTGGCCGCCGGTCGCTTACAGGTTGGGTGGGCGAGTGCGCGTGTGGAGGCCCTGGAACCGTTGCCCATGCGCTGCTTCCGGTGCATGGGCCTCGGGCACACGAGGGCGCTCTGCCCGTCGCCGGTGGACAGGAGTGAGCTGTGCTACCGGTGCGGGCAGACCGGGCACACGGCCAAAGCGTGCGCCGCCAAGCCGTCATGCGCGGTGTGCAGTAGTGCCGGACGCACAGCGGAGCACGTCATGGGGGGTCCCTCGTGCAACCCCCCAAGCTCGAGAGGTAAGGTGGTGCCAATCAAATCCGTGGCACCCCAAGCCGCAGCCGGAGTCGGCATGGACCTCTAAATGCCAGCTTATCAACAGCGGCATTTGGAGGTCCTCCAGGTCAATATCAATCACTCCGCCCGTGCTCAGGACCTTCTGGTTCAGCACCAGGCGGAGTGGGGCATTGACCTGTTGGCGGTTGCCGAGCCGTACTTTGTCCCCCCTTCCCCCAACTGGGTGGGGGACTCGGAGGGTACGGTGGCGTTGGGAGTGCCGGTGGGGGGTGTCCATCCGGTCCTCTCCAAGATCGGCAGCGGGCCCGGCTACGTGGCGGCTAGGTGGGGAGACATTGCTGCAATAGCAGTACTTATTTGGTGGACGCCCGCGTCGGCTCCCTCGGGGCCATGGTGAACGTCCGGCTGGGGGAGCTGGAGAAAAGGCTCCCGGCTGAGCCTGTCCTGCGCCCACCGCTAGCGGCGGACAGGCGAAATGCGGCGAAGGCCAAAAACGTGGAGCCTTCGACGGTGCCAACAGCCCAGCTGCAGCAGCAGCAGCACCCCAAGGAGGTGGCGACACCGACGGCGTCTCGAGGGGCTCCGACCCCGTCTCCTGCTCCGAGGCTGAAGGCCCCTAAGCCGAAGAAGACGGCCCCTGGGACGTCTGCGGGCTTGGAGCCGGCTCAACCCATTCCCTCGACCTCGGCTGGGGCCCGTGGGGAGTGGACGGAGGTGGTGAAGAGGGGGAAGGCAAAGAAGCCGGCCACCTCCCCGGCTCTGCCGGCGCCGCCCACCAAAACGGTCAGAGCGCCAAAATTGGAGGTGCCGTCTTCGGCAGCGGTTGTGATCAGCCTAAAGCCGGAGGCGAACGCCTCCTACCTGGAGGTGATGAGCAGGGCCGCCACCCTTGACCTCAAAACGGTGGGCATTGACCACGTGAGGACCCGCAAAACCGCCACCGGGGCCCGCCTTATTGAGGTTCCTGGGAGGAGCAGCGGCCCAGCGGCTGACCAGCTGGTGGAGAAGTTGCGGGTCCTGGTAGGAGCAGTAGCCGTGGTCTCTCGCCCGGTTAAAATGGCGGAGATCAGGATCTCTGGGCTGGATGAGACAGCCAGCCCGGAGTCGGTCATAAAAGTGGTGGCGGAGGAAGGGTCCTGCTCTCCCGAACAGGTAAAGGCTGGCTCCATTCGCCTCTCGGGTTCCTGCAATGGGGCCATAATCGTGAGGTGCCCGATCGAGGCGGCCAAAAAAATCGTCGCCACCGGTCGTCTGCTGATCGGGTGGGCTTCAGCCCGTGTCGAAGCGTTGGACCCGTTGCCCATGCGTTGCTTCAAATGCATGGGCATCGGGCACACCAGGGCACTCTGCCCCTCACCAGTGGACCGTAGCGAGCTCTGCTATAGATGCGGGAAGGCCGGACATCTGGCCAGGGGTTGCGAGGCTGTGCCATGGTGCTCAGTCTGCCATAGTGCCAAGCGGCGGGCCGACCACGTCATGGGGGGCTTGGCCTGCAACCCCCCAAGCGCAAAGGGAAAAGCGGCGCCCACCAGGTCTCCGGCGCCCCCGACCCCGACTGCGGCTGCGGCGAATATTGAGGAGGGAAGCAAAATGGACCTCTAAATGCCAGCACACCATCAGCGACATTTGGAGGTCCTCCAGGGGAACATCAACCACTCCGCCCGTGCTCAAGACCTGTTGATGCAGCACATGGCGGAGTGGGGGGGGATCAGTGCCGGTGTGGTTTTAGTGGGTATGCCTCGTCTTCTTTCCCCACTCGGGGGAGAGAGGGCGAGGAGAGCCCCACATATCCCCCTCCTATGGCCAGCCTCGGGCCGAGGGGGAATGCATAAGGCGCATTTCCACATCGACAAAAAAAAAAAAAAAAAAAAAAAAGGTTAGGTTAGGTTAGGTTAGGTTGGGGCGCTGGGTAGGATAACCTCCTCGTGTGTCCGAGCTCTACCACTTCCCTTTGATTCCGATCAAGGGGAAAGGGTAGAATTCGGGCCGGTGCGCCCTGGAGGCAACGGTAAGCGATCTCCTGTTCGCAGGGATTGCTTACCGGTGCTACCAATGATCCGACGGGAGGGCCTCTCTGCGCGTCCCTTTGACCTGAGCAAAGGGCGCAGCAGACGAGGCCGGGTGGGCGCGCTGCCCTTTTCGGGTCGGTGCGTCCGGGGCTCCGGTCGCCTGGCGACTGGGCTCCCGGGGAGGGTGCGTCCCCTTTTATAGGGGCGCAGTGGTGGGGGGGTTGTGTGGGGAGTGGGGATGCCGGCCAGAGGGGCCTATGGCGCCTGCTTCCTGCGCAACCGATTGGTGGGTGTTGCCCTTTTCAGGGCGATACGTGTTTTGTCGGCGGTCGACTGGGGGCTGGAGCGGTTCTCCTTCACCCAGTTGATCGCCGATGGGGACTCGGGTGATGGGCCGAAAGGCTAGTCGCCCGTGGGAGAAGTCCCCTTGGAGATGGTGCCCTTTTGGGCAAGCCGGGGGGCGTCGTGGTCGAATGCTCTGCGATCCCATGGCGTCCCCATTAACGGCAGTGCGGAAACGCCGGAGTGGTTTTAGTGGGTAGGCCCGCCGAGCTCCTTCCCATTCGGGGTCGGGGCGAGGTGGGAGAGTCCCACATAACCCCCGTGGCTTCTCCCAGCCCGGGGGTATGCGTAATGCATTTCCACTCCGATAAAAAAAAAAAAAAAAAAAAAAAAAAAAGGTTAGGTTAGGTTAGGTTAGGTTAGGTTAGGTTAGGTTAGGTTAGGTTAGGTTAGGTTAGGTTCCCCCCCGACTGTGCTGCCACCTTGCCGTGGTGGGGGGGCTTGCGTGCCCTTATGATCCTCAGTTGTACTTTGCCGGATAGGGTTACCCATACCGGAAAGTCCTGAGGGGAGGGGCCAGACTAAGAGCGGCACAACCTCGGCGAAGCCCTAACGGGCCTGCTTGGAGGGAGCACTGACGGCGTCTCGCGAGGGATGCTGTCAGTGGGGGCGGTGTGTCCAGTATTATTATTACTGGGCCGCCGGTCCACTCGTAATCCCGACCCGTAGGTGTCGGGGACGAGGGCCGCTTCGGGGGCCGCGAGGAGACAACCTCTCTAAAAAATCCAAGGGGGAGCTCACCCCCTTTCAAAAAAAAAAAAGAGAGCTCGAGTGTCGAGGATAACAGCACAAAAATGAGTGAGTCTAAAAAGAATATACCCCAGGAGGGTACCGGTCAGACCGGAGAATCCCTCGGCGTCGCTTCGGCGGCGTCCTGCCCCTCGTATTCTGGGGGGGGCAAAACTCGCTCCGCAGTCTACAACCTGCGAAAAAACGGCCCTTCTCAGGGCCAAACGACGACCTTGGCTCCGAACCTGGATTCCGTTCAAATGGATACTGTTGACTTGGCGGTGGAGGCGGGCGCCCCGATGGCGCGCGTCGAAACCTTAGACCCTAGCTGCGTTGAGGCTAACTGTAAGACGGCGGTGGAAGTGGGCGCCCAGTTGGCGCGCACTGAAGCCAATAAAATCGGCTCGAACATGGACCCTGTAGTCCGGATAGTGCGGCTCTCCGAGTCAGACTCCTCGGTCTGCAGTATGGAGACTATAAAATCGGGGGACTCTGGAGCCCAAACCCTCGGTAAATACTGGCAGACAAGAGGAAAACGGCCTGCTGAAAGCTCCGACTCAGAGAGCGACGTAGGCTCTCTTCAGGCTAGTGGTGCAGGCTATTTAAAGTCAAAACAAAGTGAGACGCCCTCACCAAAGAGGGGAAGAGGACGCCCGGCCACTACCGGGAAATATGTGGGCTGGGGAAAGTACCAGGCCGAACTAAATGCCGAGAGGACTAAAGATCTGCGCCTCGAGGCAGAAGAGCAGATTGCTGCTTATAGCCGCTCGGCTCAAGCAGAGATAGAAGAGAGGGCTGCACGACTTAGAACCCGACAGGCCTCAGTACAAGGGGAAGACTTGGCGCAAACCTCGGCCTCTCTGAGCACCACGGTGCAACAGGCTGTCGATGTCGTGATGCAGGTTGCCGAAAAATCGGGAAACCTGAAGGGGACCTTTGTCCGGGCTCTTAAGACTGCTGCGATTTCAATCAGGGGGGCCGTTGCAGAATTGAGATCTCTTACAATTACGGAAGAGGTTGCCCGCCTGGAAACGGCAAACGCGCAGCTCGCTGGGCAACTAGCTGAGCTGCGCCGAGAGGTTGCCCAGCTGCGCACACAACCTGTAGCGGATGCCCAGCCCGACATACGCAAGCTCATGGAGGAAGTTTCACGCTCCAATCGCGAACACTTTGGCATGATGTTGAATGCACGGTTCGAAGGCATCGAGTGTCGTTTACTGCCTGAGCCGCGCATGCGGCCCCCGTTGGCCGCTGACAAGAGAATTGCGGCCTCACAGCCCGTCGCACGCAGCGAGCCCAATGTTCACTTCGAGCGCATGGGGCCAGCGGCTACAATTCCTGCCACCAATGTCGCTGCTACCCTTGAAGTTTTGGGCGCTAAGTCCAATAAAAAAATGAATCGGACCAAGCGTAAAACTTTGGCTGCGCAAGAAGCAGCTGCTACGAGGCAAGCAACACCAGTGGCCTCAACATCTGGAGCTACAGGTGAAGCGTGGAGCACGGTTGCCAGTAAGAAGGCCAAAAAGGCAGCGAAAAAGGCCAGTTCGAAAAAACCGACCTCGGGGCCAAAAAATACCAAGAAGAAGACCCGTAAGCGGAAACTGCGCCCACCTAACACAGCGGCTGTGACTCTCACGCTCAAGCCAGGCGCTAAAGAGCAGGGTTGGGAATACGACAAGGTCCTCGCAGAGGCAAAAAGCCGCATCAATATAGAAGAGATGAACATCCCAGGACTGCGCTTTCACGTAGCGGCGACGGGTGCACGCATGTTGGTGCTTCCGCCTGTGTTGTCAACCAATTTGTTCGTCCAAAGTGTAGGCGTACCTTAAAGATTGTAATGAGTGTGTATGAGCCTAAGACAGGCGCTGTCAAACTACTTTAAAAAAATAAACGGATGGCGTTGTTGTCTGTGGCGTCAGTTCGAAGTAAAACGTTTTTTATTGTGCTCCTCGATTTATAAATTCTCTTATTAATTAAATGTGCATTCTGGTTAGACTTTCCCAATTCTGTTCATGTGGTCCTTCGACGTAAAGAACCTGTGTGTGGAAATAACAGTATGAGTGCGGCGGAAAAAACCTTTTCGTTTGAGACCCGGTCGGAGTGCAGCTCCGCCGACAGTGTAGCTCGCCTAAAATTATTACAGCGGCGAGATGAGTTGTCCGCATTAGAAAAAGTAATAAGGGAACGCATCGATGTCGAGAAAGAGTTACAGAGCCTCGAAGATGCTGACAGGCAATCGTCAAGAACTCCGACGCAATTTTTCAACGCGCCGGCGCCGGCGTCGGAGGCGAAGCCTATAAAAGAGGAGAGAGACGTAAGAGCACTCGATCCAATTAGTGAGCTAACGACAGCTCTAAAAAATGTGCTTTGTAACAACCGAACAGAGTTGCCTATTTTTGACGGGAAAGCAACGGATTGGCTCCCTTTCAAAGAAGCTTTTGAATCATTATCAGACTCGCCTGCCGAAAAGGTAAAAAAACTGCGGGCGGCGTTGAAAGGTGAGGCTAAGGAAGCAGTGGGAGCCTTATTACAGTCAGCTGTGTCCCCAGAGGCAATCTTCAGATGTCTTTCTCTAAGATTTGGTCGACCTGATAAGATTATTAAACAACAGATAGAAATAGTATCAAAACTGCCTATGCTAAATGAAGAGGTTGAAGATATATGTGTGTTTTCTTGTAAAGTCAACAACTGTATTGCGATAATAGAAGGTCTGAAAAAGAAGGAGTATTTATACAACATTGAATTGTATGAAAAGATTGTATCAAAATTGTCACCACACCTCAAGCTTAGATGGCTAGACTGGGCGGAGAAGTGGGAGGCCCGTGATGAGTGCAGATTGGTGTGCATAGGAGAGTTTCTCAATAACGAATCTGAACGTGCGATGCGGTACCTCCCAGACATAAGTGCCGAGTCAACGCCTGCTCTGTCGCAGGCAGGGCGGTCGACGGGCTCCGCTCCAGTGCAAGCTGTTTTGTCATCACAGGCTCAGCCTGTACAGGTGAATGCGGTACGAGTTCCAGGTGAGCGTGAACCTTGTATATGTTGTGATAATAAAGACCATTTACTGTCGAAGTGTGAAAAATTCTCAAGTTTAAGTGTTGATGAAAGGTGGGACATAGTGAAAAAAGGCAGAAAGTGTTTTAGGTGTTTAAACTTTAATCATGCAGCTAAATCATGTAAGTTTTCTAAATACCTCCATAGACTATTGCATAAGCCAAAGCAGCAAAATACTGTTCAAAGCGTTCAAGTTGGGCATAGTGTAGAAAACTCTGAACCAATTAGTAAGCAAAAATGTGCCTTATTAAAAGTAGTGCCTATTCGGGTTCAGGGTCCTCTAGGAGTAGAAGATACATATGCTCTACTCGATGAAGGTGCAACTATATCGCTCATTGATGCTGATTTGGCTGCTGCAGTGGGGGCTGAAGGTCCTTTGGACATGCTTCATGTAAATGGAGTTGGTTCTATGAACATGCAAACACAAAGTAAATGTGTTAAATTAAAATTGCTAACTTCTGATGATATTCATGGAATCAACTGCCGGACTATAAATAAATTGAACTTAAATGCACAAACTGTAAATAAAGATGTTTTGATCTCATATAAGCATATTTCAGATTTGAGTGACTCGATTGCATGGTATGAAAATGCAACTCCAAAATTGTTGATTGGACAAGACAATTGGCCTTTAATTGTGTCTAGGGAGTTGCGTACTGGAACCAATGATGAGCCAGTTTTATCAAAAACATTGCTAGGTTGGATAGTACATGGCACTAGTAATGGTGTATCACCAGCACAAGTATTTCATGTGGTTCACTCCTCAAATGATGGCGAATTAGATACCATGATTAGAGAAAGTTTTGAATTGGACAATATAGGGATAACTACTAAGCAGCGTTCTAACCCTTCCCTAGATAGAGCAACATCAATTTTAGAGGCTACTACAAAAAAAGTTAACGGTAGCTGGGAGACAGGTTTATTATGGTGTCAGGATGATATTGTTTTGCCGGACAATACATCAAGTAGCATAAAAAGGTTTTTTAACTTGGAGCAAAAGTTATTAAGTGATCCTAAATTAGCAGCAGCATACAGTGCACAGATGAACAAATTATTTCAGTCAGGTTATGCGACTCTGTGTACAGAAGCCCCCGTGCCAGGGAAGTGTTGGACGTTGCCTCACTTTCCAGTAACTAATGTTAATAAGCCGGGTAAAGTTAGGATAGTATTTGATGCTGCAGCTAGGTTCAAGGGTCTATCGCTGAATGATAATTTATTGACAGGGCCTGATTTGCTTCAATCCTTACTAGGTGTTTTATGGAGGTTTAGGCAGGGTCCAGTTGCCTTTGTGGCCGATATTCGCGATATGTACCTGAGGATTCGCATTAAAGATGAGGATCAAGAATATCAAAGATTCTTCTGGAGAGAGCCAGGAGATCCAGCTCCACCTAAGCAGTACAAAATGGTGTCCATGGTGTTTGGTTTAGCTTGTTCACCGTCATCAGCTATATTTACTCTGAACGCTAATGCCAAAGAAAATCAAGAAGAGTACCCAGAAGCTGCTCAGGCCATTCAACTGAAACACTACATGGATGATTATTTAGATAGCAGTCATTCAGTTGAAGAAGCTAAAAAACTTGTGGCTGATGTCATTGAAGTCCATGAACGAGGAAAATTTGACATCTGTGGTTGGGCAAGTAACTCACAAGAGCTTTTAGATACAATTTCTGAAGAAAAAAGAACTACAGGCAAGATTTCTTTGACACCAGATGCAACCAGCAGTGAGAGAACTTTAGGTATGCATTGGCAGCCAGAAGAAGACATGTTGAGTTTTAACCTCTGTATGTCCAAAGTTCCCAAAGAGATTGTTACAGGACAAGTCCGGCCAACAAAACGGCAGATGTTATCGGTCATAATGAGTTTATTCGACCCAATGGGTTTATTATCACCATTATCAGTAAGAGGCAGGATTTTACTCCAGGAAGCTTGGCGTAGCAAGATAGAATGGGACGAGAAGCTGGAAGATAAAGAATATCTAAAATGGACTAACTTTATGCAGGATTTGAAGACTGTGGAAACCTGCAAAATTCCCAGATGTTACAGCCACAAAAAAGAACGGCCAGTTACAACAGAATTGCATACATTCTGTGATGCAAGTGAAAAAGCCTTTGCTGCGGCCTGCTATTTTAAAATGACATATAAAGATGGAGACATTGTTGTGTCATTAGTTGCAGCAAAAGCCAGAGTAACTCCATTAAAGCCAGTTTCTATCCCCAGGCTAGAATTGCAGGCAGCATTATTAGGAGCAAGACTAGCACATACAGTTATAGAAGAACACCAGTTTGAAATCCATGAAAAGTTTTATTGGTCTGACTCCATCACTACATTGGCCTGGCTGAGGTCTGACCCCAGGAATTATAAGGCATTTGTTGGACATAGGCTTGCTGCCATTGATGAGCTCACTAAAGTAAAACAGTGGAAGTGGGTTCCCACAGCAGACAATGTAGCAGACATTGCTACCAGGGACAGTGCTCCAATTGATTTATCCCCGGACAGCAGGTGGTTTAAGGGTCCAGGTTTTTTAAAAGAACCTAATTTGAACTGGCCGAGGGAAAAAGTAAATGGAAATCCATGCGAAAGTGCAGTATGTGAAGAGAAAGTCCATGCTGTAACCATGATGAAAAATAAAAAAAGAAACTTACCTGATGTTAAGAGATTCTCATCATGGTCAAGATTGGTTCGTGCAACGGCATACATCCTTTTGTTTGTAGACAAGTTATTAAAGAAGCCAGGGAATGCTATTACTGTGGAATATTTAAATAAAGCAGAAGAGATGTGGATAAAAGAAGTACAGGAAGAAAGTTTTATAAAAGAAATATCTTGCTTACAGAAAAATGAAAAGATAGCAGCAGATAGTAAATTAGCTAAACTTACCCCGATACTGAATGATGATGGAATAATGGTGGTAAAAAGTAGAATTCAAGTGGCTCCGGAGATATCTGTAAATCAGAAGCAGCCTATAATATTGACCAGTAACCATCCTTATTCTAAATTGCTAATCCATCATTATCATGTCATGTATAATCATGAAAGTACCGAAACAGTAGTTAATGAAATAAGGCAAAAGTATTGGATTACTCACCTGAGATCAGCGGTCCGATCATCAGCATTTCACTGCCAATACTGTAAAATAAAGAAGGCAGTTCCAGTGGCGCCACCTATGGGAGACTTACCTTTGTGCAGACTGGATCATCACAAGAGGCCATTTACACATTGTGGATTGGACTATTTTGGCCCAGTAGAAGTCGCCATAGGTCGTCGGCGCGAAAAACGCTATGGGGCGTTGTTTACTTGTATGGTGACTCGTGCAGTGCATATGGAACTAGCAGGAGCCTTAACGTCTGACTCAGTGATTATGGCATTACGTAGACTCATTGCCAGAAGAGGTACACCAACTGCTATGTACTCAGATAATGGCACAAATTTTAAAGGAGCAGATGCAGAATTGAAAAAAGCCTGGAAAGAACTGAATAAAGATGCCATTCAGGAAGAAGCAACCCAACGGGGAATGGAATGGCATTATATACCAGCCACAGCGGCACATATGGGCGGTGCATGGGAGCGTTTAGTCCAGTCTATAAAAAGAGCACTAAAAGCCACTCTAAATGAACGCGCGCCGCGTGAAGAAGTACTGCTGACTTTGCTGGCAGAGGCCGAACTAACAGTTAATTCTAGACCCTTGACACATGTCTCGGTGGATCACAGGGATGATGAAGCTCTAACGCCTAACCATTTTTTAATAGGTTCATCATCAGGCCGGCCTATACCAGGAAAATTCGATGATAAAGATCTGATGCTGCGAAAACAGTGGAAAATTTCACAGAGGCTGGCAGACATGTTTTGGGTCCGCTGGACAAAAGAATATTTGCCAACTCTAGTTCACCGGACAATGCCAATCTCATCCAAGGTTCAAGATAATGTACAGGTTAATGACCTTGTCATCATATGTGACAGTAACTTACCCAGAAATATGTGGCCAAGAGGTATTGTTGTCAAAACTTTTCCAGGGAAAGATAATACAGTCCGAGTAGCAGACATTAAGACCTCTGGAGGCATGTTTCGTAGACCTGTTCACAAGCTCATTGTCCTACCTGTTAATGATCAGGATAACACTTTATCCTCAAGTAACAATGTGGTGGCACGCATTGAAGTAAGGCGTGAGCGCGCCAGGGGGGAGGGGTGTTATAAATGAAGTGTTGTAGGTACACTCAGTAGTGATTGAGCCAAATAGTTTGTTTATTTAATATTTTAATAAAGCTGCTGGTAATACGTATTCTTAATAGTTCTGTAGGATAAAATAATACTCACTAGGTTGCATTGTTTCAGTATGCTTCTTCCCATAGGCAAGTTTCATGTTAATAGTTACCATTTTAAAAGGCCTTAAAATTATATGATAAGAAGGAAAGTTACCATTGATATTTGCATATATCTTTGTAGTATAAAAATTCGTTAAATATCCTTAAATGTGAATGATAATACTTTAAAAATGTAATTTAATTGCTACTAATGAATACCTTTAGTATGTACCTCTGCGTAAATTTAATAAGTCAAGATATTATGAACATGATTATTAAGAATTGCAATGTAAGGAATTTATTTACTTTGTACTGGTAATGCAGGTAGTCTAAGGAAGAAAACTTATTCTAGATAAGATTATTCTTTGTTACAAGATTTTCAAAGTTTGTTTGTAGTTCAAAAAAGAAATGCATAAGATGCATAATTTGTTTGTGCGAAGAAATTTGTTTTTTTTATGAATATGTCATTTTTGAGTTTTTTGTTATTGTTTTTGTATCCTTGATACTAATGTTGAAGGATGTTATTAATATTTGATATTTTCATTGAGTAGTTTTTGAACTAAAATTGAAATTAAGTTTTTTTTTTTTTTTTTAGTACAATCTATGACAAAGTCTTATGATAAATAATTAAAGTTGTTATGTGATGTAACTTGTAGGAAGTTTTAACTAATGATTAAGTGAATAAAAAGGCTGTAATAGATCTCCTATGTAACATAAGATTCTCAAAGTTTAATTTAATTTGTAGACTTGGAATAATTTTCTATTTTGTTTAATGTACAAATTTTCAAATTAGTTGTCTTGTTTTTGGCACTATAGATTATCACATTGTGCCAAGGAAGGGGGTATGTTGTCAACCAATTTGTTCGTCCAAAGTGTAGGCGTACCTTAAAGATTGTAATGAGTGTGTATGAGCCTAAGACAGGCGCTGTCAAACTACTTTAAAAAAATAAACGGATGGCGTTGTTGTCTGTGGCGTCAGTTCGAAGTAAAACGTTTTTTATTGTGCTCCTCGATTTATAAATTCTCTTATTAATTAAATGTGCATTCTGGTTAGACTTTCCCAATTCTGTTCAGCCTGAAACACCAGAGCTAGAGAAGTCGGCTGAAGCTCTGGCAACCAAACTGCGTGAGACTTTAGGTAGTGATGTAGTTCACGTCCATCGGCCGGTGAAAAGTGCCGAAATCCGCGTCACAGGGCTCGACGATTCAGCATCGGTGGAGGAAGTTGTGGCTGCAGCAGCTGGCTTAGGTGGCTGCACCCCCAAAGCGATAAAGCCTGGCATAATTTCCCGTAGGCCAAATGGTTCTGGGTCGCTCTGGCTGAGCTGCCCTGTAGCGACTGCAAAAAAGGTGGTAGAGGTCGGCCGGCTAAAAGTAGGATGGATCTCGGCTCGGGTGGTGCTACTCGATAACAGGCCTCTGCGCTGCTACAGATGCTTAGAGCCTGGTCATGTCGGAGCCAAATGTAGGGGGGAGGTGGATCGCAGCAACGTCTGCTTCCGCTGCGGGGCACACGGGCACAAAGCTCGTCTCTGCACCGCCGCAAATGCAACCTGTGCTTTGTGTTCGACACCTGAGAAAGCTGCAATGCACTCGCTAGGTGGGAAGGGATGTTCTGGGGGGAAAACCCTAAAGGGCAAAAGAGTGGTCGGAAGGAAGGGTGGTGGAGACTCAAGTCACAGCCAACCATCCCAACCGACCACCCAGGCGGATTCCATGGACATCGCACATTAACAACATGGCGCTAAAATGTCTCCAAGCGAATATAAACCACTCTGCTAGGGCCCAAGATCTTTTAGCCCAAACTATAGCAGAGTGGGGTATAAATGTGGCGGTTGTGTCGGAGCCCTATTTTGTTCCTTGCCGGGATGACTGGGTCGCCGACCATAACAAAGTGGTGGCCATCATCGCTCCGGCGACGGCCAACTCACAATCCTTTAGGCGAGTCAGGAAGGGCCACGGCTATGTTCTGGCAGATTCCGGTGGTGTGACTATTGTGGGAGTATACTTTGCGCCCAGTCGAAGCTTTGCCGATTTTGAGCAAATGCTCGGAGAAATCGGTACACTGGTTGCGCAGGTATCCTCCACCCCGGTACTAGTCGCTGGGGATTTCAATGCCAAGTCTACGGCATGGGGATCCTCAACGACAGATATCCGGGGAGCGGAGCTGCAGGCGTGGGCAGCCTCGCTAGGATTGGTCATCCTCAACACTGGCGCAGAAAGCACGTGTGTGCGGCAACAGGGTGAATCAATTATCGACATCACGTTTGCATCGAACGCCCTTGCCCGCCGTGTTCAAGGTTGGAAAGTGGAAGTAGACGTTGAGACACTGGCAGATCACCGGTACATTCGGTTCGATCTCTCAGCGCTACATTCTACTCCGGTAGTCGATGATAGATCGTCTGTTGGGGAAGGACCGCGTTGGGTACTGAAACGTCTAGACAAAGGTCTGGCCAAAGAAGCGGCCATTGTCGAGTCCTGGGGGACCGGTTCAGGCCCAGTAAATGACGTAGACTACGAGACAGAGCGGCTCAACTCTGTCCTCACCCGCGTATGCGATGCAGGAATGCCGAGAGCCAAACCCTGTGCTCCAAAACGCCGAGTATACTGGTGGCGCCCAGAACTCCGTGACCTGCGGAATGCCTGTGTGGCAGCACGCCGCCAATATACACGCTGCAGGAGAAGGCGCACGCGTAATTCGGCTCAAGAGAATACGCTCTACGAAGTCTACCGGACTTCGTGCTTAACTCTACAGACGGCTATCGCTAAGGCTAAGGAATCCTCATGGGAGGAATGGCTGGGAACCCTCAATAGAGATCCTTGGGGACGCCCGTATCGTGTCGTGAGGCAGAAACTCCGACCCTGGGCACCCCCGCTAACCAGCAGTCTTGAGCCAGAACTCCTTGGAAGAGTGGTGGACGCACTGTTCCCCGAACGTGGAGAATTTGTGCCACCAGCGATGACATCTAACGCTGGACCACCAGAGGATGAGGAAGAAATGCACCCTGTCACGGAGGCGGAATTCGGAGCGGCCTTGCTAAAACTCCGTCTAAAAAATAGGGCCCCCGGGCTGGACGGTATCCCGGGGCGCGTTGTGTCTCTCGTGATGAACGAAACAGGTCAAAGAACTATGGCCCTGTTTTCCCTATGCCTTGCTCAGGGTCGGTTTCCCAGTCGCTGGAAAACGGGAAAGCTGGTGCTCCTGCGGAAGGAAGGACGCCCGCCCGATCAGCCGTCGGCCTACCGCCCAATCGTGCTTCTTGACGAGATGAGCAAGCTCTTTGAGCGTGTGCTCGCGGCGCGTCTCGTCAAAAGCATGGAGCCAGGATTGAGTGAGTGGCAGTTTGGGTTCCGCCATGGGCGCTCTACGCTAGACGCCATTTGCCGAGTTAGGGATAACGCTGAAGAAGGAGTTGCCCAGGGCGGGGTGGTGATGGCGGTTTCGCTGGACATCTCCAATGCCTTCAACAGCCTACCCTGGGAAACCATCAAGGCCGCGCTGCAATACCATGGCGTGCCAGATTACCTACAGCGAACTATCGCAGACTACTTCACGGACAGAGCGGTTACCTACCCAACCATGGACGGTTGGAAAAGGAAGGAAATGTCGTGCGGTGTTCCACAGGGTTCGGTTCTCGGCCCGCTTCTGTGGAATATTGGCTATGACTGGGTTCTCCGCGGGGCCACTCTGCGAGGAGTCAGCGTGACGTGCTACGCTGACGATACACTCGTGTCGGCCCGCGGCAGTACCCACAGAGAGGCGGCTTATATTGCAACAGCTGGGGTAGCCCATGTAGTGCATCGCATTCGGGCACTGGGATTACAGGTGGCCCTCCACAAATCTGAGGCCCTAGTCTTCCACGGACCCCGAAATGCGCCGCCCCCAGGAGCGACAATCACAGTGGGTGGGACTTCCATCGCCATCGGGTCGACGATGAAGTACCTTGGACTTGTCCTCGATGGTAGATGGAAGTTCGAGGAGCACTTCCGGCGCTTATATCCAAAAGTATTGGCTGCAGCCGGAGCGCTTGGTCGGATTCTGCCCAATATAGGCGGACCAGGAGGGATGTGCAGGCGCCTGTTCACTGGTGTTGTGCGCTCAATGGTGCTATATGGGTCGCCGATCTGGGCAGATGCCCTAAACAGGCACAATGCCTGCCTGTTACAACGTTTGCAGCGGGTAATGGCACTAAGAGCGGCTCGAGCGTACCGCACAGTCTCACACAACGCAGCGTGTATACTTGCTGGCACCCCGCCATGGGACCTGGAAGCCGAGGTGCACTCTAGGGTGTACTGGCGAGTCCTGTCCGAGCGGGAAAATGGCAACCGGCCTCATCCACGAGAGGTCCAGCAGTGGCGAGAGGAGGTGCACGATGACCTCATCGACAAATGGGCGGAGAGGCTTGAAGAAGCCAGAACTAGCCGGGAACTGATTGCTGCCGTTCGGCCTGTTCTGAAACAATGGGTCGGACGTAAGCATGGCGCAGCATCCTACCATGTCACGCAGATTCTTACCGGACATGGATGTTTTGGTCGATACCTGTGCGATGTGGTCCATAGAGAGCCAACAACGTTATGCCACCACTGTGGCGCAGCCGTAGATACGGCGGTGCACACCCGCGAGGAATGCCCAGCCTGGGCGGAAACTCGCTCCCGCCTGTCTGCAGCACTCGGAGGAGACATCTCGCTGCCGAGTATTATAGCCAAAATGGTTAACAGCGAGGAGGCGTGGGCGGCCGTTGTCACCTTCAGCGAAGAGGTGATGGGCGCAAAAGAAGCAGCAGAACGTGAGCGGGAGGACGACGTAAATGCGCTCCCACAGCGTCGCAGAAGAACAGGACGGCGGCGTCGGGCCTTTGCAGGCCGGATGCAACCACCGTAATGTGGACTGGTGGGCGATGGGATGGGAGTCCCGTCGTGTGCCACATGAGGTCCTGGGCTGAAAGGGTCCCTGAGTGTTCCAGGGATCCTCAGCGGTGCGGGTGAGAGGGTCATACCCTCTCCCCTGGAGTTGGGCCCGAAAGGGCACCGCAGACGTGGTACCGGAGGTGTGCAAAAGCGTTCCCGGGACCACGTCCAAATGCGAGCGGCGGAACACCCCGGGGGTTTTAGTCCGTGAGAGTCGGACATATCCACTGGTGACTCCCATCGCCAGTGGAATCCATAACGGATTTCCCCCGGGATAACAAAAAAAAAAAAAAAAAAAAAAAAAAAGGTTAGGTTAGGTTAGGTTAGGCAGGCGCGGATCCAGCCCTCAAAAAAGCTTGTGGGCATGTGCGGAAATTGACCAAGTGCGAGTCGTACTAGAGGCTGGCCCAAAAAACCAACGTAATCGGTATTTTTTGCCCTACAGCTACAAATAAGGAAAATAATGTACCTACTTACTTATTTATTATTTATGAAACAATTATGAAGTATAAATAGTCTGGAAACTTATTTTTTTCCCCCTTCAAGTAAGTGTAATTGAACCTGCCACAAAAAGCCCAAAAAATGCTGTAGGAGCAAATACTACTTCTTCGAAAAATTAAAATGTTCCGATTTCACGGTCCCTAATACAGGGTTTGAAAAGCTGCTGTATGGTTGAGAAATCGTTAGAGCCGTTTTCGAGATCGTGAGTTTACAAGTGTATTTCTAGTGACCGTCAAGATACACCGTAACGTTATCCAGGATCAGATTATGCAAATAAATAGTACCTACCCAATTAGCAGGTACGATACGGTCGGTGTACGCTATGTTGACGGTCGCTATTTTTAGAAGAGCCAGCTCTAGACCAAAATTTTATTTTATATCGACATCGATCACAACAGATTCGATTTTATTTATTTATTTTGTAGTTACTTTTCGTAAAAAAATTGAAATAGCGGAGCTATGGGTTTATAAAGTAAAAAAAAAACTGTTTCAAGCTCTCAGAGCCTCTAGTATAGTAGGAACAATATTTTAATTATTTAGCAAAATCTCAACAATACAATTTTCGGAATCTAGCAGGCCTGACAGTCTCTCTTTTTCCATCACTTTTTAGGATTACAAACCTCAAAACGAAATATCGGAACGCTTATAGAATCACTCGTGTGTCTGTCCATCCGTCTGTTACAGGCATTTTGCTCCGAAACTACTGCAATATGTATATGTAGCATAGTGACTCAAACGCGTACGATAACCTAAATAAATGAATTCAACTTACTGGGGCTGAAATTTTGAAAAAAAAAAAAAAAGATGATTATTAGTTCTCGACCTACAGATTACTATGAAAACCTATAAGAAGTTCATGGTATTCCATAATTGAAATGATATAGAAAATAATCAACGAATGGAACCCTCTCCAGGCGATTTTAACTCGCGCTTATCTCTTTTTTTTTATCAAGACGTTCGAAACTATCTTAACATAATATCTATGTCATACTAATTTAACGTAAATTCAATTAAAACTCGCAAAAAATCTAGTAAATTAAGGTTTAGAGTTTTAAGTGCAAAAACCTTGTAATTGTAGGAAATAAACAGTTCTTATTATTATTATTATTATTATTATTATCAACCTCATTGGGATGTAAAAATGTGACGTGAAAACTCTTAGCTATGAGGTATGTCTATAAGGCTATTTAGGGTTGTGGGCATGCCCATAGTGCCCACAACGGTGGATCCGCGCCTGAGGTTAGGTTAGGTTAGGTTAGGTTAGGTTAGGTTAGGTTAGGTTAGGTTAGGTTAGGTTAGGGAGATGGATGCTCAGGTGCAGGCGGAGGTGTATGCCCACATAGCGGGCGAGAAGAGGGAGGGAAGGGCTCCGGCCCCCGACGAGGTCGAGGGTATCCGCCGGCGCGCTACGGAGCGGATGCGCGACCGGTGGAAAGGAGAGCTAGAGGGCTCTCCTTACGGGGTCCACACAATAGCGGCGGTCCTGCCCTCGCTGGAGGCCTGGCTCGAGAGAGCCCATGGCACCGTGGGCTACCATATGGCACAGGTGCTTACCGGTCACGGATGTTTCGGCCGGTACCTGTGCCGTATCGGCAGGGAGGTGGACACGCGGTGCCACGAATGTGGAGTAGAAGAGGACTCGGCCCGTCACACGGTCGAGTCCTGCTCCAGATGGGAGACGGAGCGCCAAGACCTGGTGGCGCAACTGGGTACAAGTGATCTCTCCCCGCACAGCCTAGTGACTTGTGCGCTACGGGGCGAGTCACAGTGGGAGTTGGTGGCCTCCTTCTGCAAATCCATCATTTCGCAGAAGGAGGCGGCGGAGCGGGAGCGGGAGGAGGATCCTAACGCTCCTCTGCTCCGGCGCAGACGGGGGGGGAGAAGGCGAGCAAACTATGCTCGCCTACTCCTCCTGTAGGGCTGGCGGGTTGAGGCACCCGCACATACAGCCCTACATGTCTGGAGGGGAAGGTTGAAGCACAACAACTCTCCCCTTCCATCGGCGCGGGTGCCCCGGTAATCTTCCGGGGCCGCCGGGGGGCATCGTGGATGTAATGTTCCTTCCCATGGTGTCCCCATTAACGGCAAAGCGGAAATAGTGCCGGAGTGGGTTTTTAGGGGGTATACCTCGTCCTCTTTCCCCACTCGGGGGAGGGAGCCGAGGGGAGTCCCGCATATCCCCCCCAAATGGCCAGCCTCAGGCCGGGGGGTAGAATGCGTAATAGCATTTTCCCACTCCGTGACAAAAAAAAAAAAAAAAAAAAAGGTTAGGTTAGGTTAGGTTAGGTTAGGTTAGGTTAGGTTGGGGCGCCAGGTCGGATAACCTCCTCGTGTGTCTGAGCTCTACCACTTCCCTTTGATTTCGATCAAGGGGAAAGGGTAGAGTTCGGGCCGGTGCGCCCTGGAGGCAACGGTAAGTGATCTCCTGTTCGCAGGGATTGCTTACCGGTGCTACCAATGATCCGACGGGAGGGCCTCTCTGCGCGTCCCTTTGACCTGAGCAAAGGGCGCAGCAGACGAGGCCGGGTGGGCGCGCTGCCCTTTTCGGGGCGGTGCGTCCGGGGCTCCGGTCGCCTGGCGACTGGGCTCCCGGGGAGGGTGCGTCCCCTTTTATAGGGGCGCAGTGGTGGGGGGGTTGTGTGGGGAGTGGGGATGCCGGCCAGAGGGGCCTATGGCACTTGCTCCCTGCGCAACCGTTTGGTGGGTGTTGCCCTTTTCGGGGCGACACGTGTTTTGTCGGCGGTCGACTGGGGGCTGGAGCGGTTCTCCTTCACCCAGTCGATCGCCGATCGGGACTCGGGTGATGGGCCGAAAGGCTAGTCGCCCGTGGGAGAAGTCCCTTGGCGAGGGTGCCCTTTTGGGCAAGCCGGGGGGCGTCGTGGTCGAATGCTCTGCGATCCCATGGCGTCCCCATTAACGGCAGTGCGGAAACGCCGGAGTGGTTTTAGTGGGTAGGCCCGCCGAGCTCCTTCCCATTCGGGGTCGGGGCGACGTGGGAGAGTCCCACATAACCTCCGTGGCTTCTCCCAGCCCGGGGGTATGCGTAACGCATTTCCACTCCGACAAAAAAAAAAAAAAAAAAAAAAAAAAAAAGGTTAGGTTAGGTTAGGTTAGGTTAGGTTAGGTTAGGTTAGGTTAGGTTAGGTTAGGTTAGGTTAGGTTAGGTTAGGTTGGGGCGCCAGGTCGGATAACCTCCTCGTGTGTCTGGGCTCTACCACTTCCCTTTGATTTCGATCAGAGGGAAAGGGTAGAGTTCGGGCCGGTGCGCCCTGGAGGCAACGGTAAGTGATCTCCTGTTCGCAGGGATTGCTTACCGGTGCTACCAATGATCCGACGGGAGGGCCTCTCTGCGCGTCCCTTTGACCTGAGCAAAGGGCGCAGCAGACGAGGCCGGGTGGGCGCGCTGCCCTTTTCGGGGCGGTGCGTCCGGGGCTCCGGTCGCCTGGCGACTGGGCTCCCGGGGAGGGTGCGTCCCCTTTTATAGGGGCGCAGTGGTGGGGGGGGTTGTGTGGGGAGTGGGGATGCCGGCCAGAGGGGCCTATGGCGCCTGCTCCCTGCGCAACCGATTGGTGGGTGTTGCCCTTTTCAGGGCGATACGTGTTTTGTCGGCGGTCGACTGGGGGCTGGAGCGGTTCTCCTTCACCCAGTTGATCGCCGATCGGGACTCGGGTGATGGGCCGAAAGGCTAGTCGCCCGTGGGAGAAGTCCTTTGGCGAGGGTGCCCTTTTGGGCAAGCCGGGGGGCGTCGTGGTCGAATGCTCTGCGATCCCATGGCGTCCCCATTAACGGCAGTGCGGAAACGCCGGAGTGGTTTTAGTGGGTAGGCCCGCCGAGCTCCTTCCCATTCGGGGTCGGGGCGAGGTGGGAGAGTCCCACATAACCCCCGTGGCTTCTCCCAGCCCGGGGGTATGCGTAACGCATTTCCACTCCGATAAAAAAAAAAAAAAAAAAAAAAAAAAAAAAAAAAAAAAAGGTTAGGTTAGGTTAGGTTAGGTTGAGGAAAATTTTCGGGTGACGGTTATCTTTGTGTGGGATTATCTCAACATCGGTTAACTATTCGGATTACTTTTCTTTGCTTTCTTGTTGCGCGCTTCTCGCTTGATTTTTTGATATTTTTTTAGGATTTCTAGCTTCACTAGATCCATAGTTACAAATTTTTTGCGTTGTTTTTCTTTTTTGCGTCCAAGTGTTGGTACCAAGTTATCGTTTTGGGGTCTTTCGAAATTCATATCTTCTTTCTCTTTTTCTTTTTTGGGTGTTTTCCTTAAGAACTCACCAAAACTTTCTTTCTTCTTTTCATTATAATTTACCCCATAATTTTTGAACCTTCCGTTCAAAAGTTATAGGGGTACATTATAATTGCTATTCCTGTTTTTCAGGCGTTGGCGAACTACCGTGTAAGTTTGTTCTTGCACGGTAAATTCAATAACTCCTGAACCACAGGCGGTAGGGACCGGGGGTAGGTGGGATAGAGTAGGGGGCCGGAAGGGCTGCCGTTTGACACCAATAGGGTCGAAAACGGTTAATAAATAGGGGGGGTTATTGGGGGGTAAAGGGCCAAATTTTAACTTTGTCGGAAAGTGGCCGACTCACTCTTGACCAAAAAAAAAAAAAAAAAATTCTCTAAATCGGTTCGTTTGTTTTGGGGGTTAGTTTTTGGGGGGATTAGGGGTGGATCTCGATATTGAGGGGGTAGGGGGGGCCACTGAGGGGGGGAAGGGTCTTGTGTGGGTTACGGAGCCAGCTCTGCTGGGGAACTCCACGGGGACGGTGGGCATGGGCCCAACCAAGGGGGGAATGGGGGGTATACCAGGGGGGGGTGGGGGGAAGCATAGGGGTGGGGAAGGGATGACCGGGGGAGATGGGGGATCATCTCAGCGTGTAGGGTCAGGGGGGAAATCTGGGGGGGAAGGGGGGGAATCTGGGGGGGAGGGGGGGAAGACTAGGAAGTCTCGTGGAGAGGTGGGGAAGTCTGGGGGGAGGGGGGGAAGTCAAGGAAGTCTCGGGGTGAGGAGGGGAAGTCTGGGGGGGAGGGATTTATGACCAAGGGGGGGGGAGGCAAGTCACACGGGGTGGGGGGGAAGATAAATAGAGGGGGGGTTAAGTCAGCGGGGGATGGGGGTACATCGTCGAGGAAGGAGAAAAAGGGGGGGATTTCTGGTGAGGACGGGGGAACTTCCGACTCTGAATCGGATGACCCCTACCGCCCTCATAGCTCGGATGACGAGTTGAAACAGATGGAGGCGGAGCTGATCAGAATGGCAGCAGTGGGGACGAATACCCAGAAAAAGCCGCAACTTCATTTGAACTCCAGCGACAAGGACCTCTTTGAAGTTAGTGGTGATGAGGAGGGGGAGGTTATGGAGTTAGGTGGGGAGAACCCCCTAAAACGTCAACTGGCGAGGGAGGATTCAGAGGAGGGGAGTTCCGGCGAGAAACCAAGGGCTCCCAAGAGCAACCCGGCAAAAATGCTGGGGTTATACGTCGGCCACTCCCAGGCTAAGGCATTGCTGCGAGGGGACGAAGACGATTATGTCCCAGAACGGGAACAAACGACTTCGTCGCAGTATCGTCGGCAGTTCCCGGCTCTTCCAGAGCCCCCCCGGGCTGCTAAGAGGCCGACGGTGAGGCCGGAAATTACCAAGGAGGAGCTGCTGGAGGGGGCACGCAGGAATGCCGCCATCATCATGGAGGAGGCAAAAAAGAGCGGTAATTTGAAGGGGGCGGTATGGGGCAAGATGAACGCGGCCTGCCGCGAAATCATTGCGGCCACGGATGACCTTCTTTCCCGCCCCGAGGCGGAAGAAATCCGCATAATCAAAGCGGACAATAAACGCATGCGCGAACAGCTCGCGCACTTGGAGGTGGAGACGAAGGCGCTGCGAACTGCTTTCGCAGAGCGCGAGCGCGCACCCGCTGCGGCTCCCAGCGCAGCTCCGGCGCTGGGTGAGGTGACGGGCATTCAGGAGCTTCTTGACCTGCCGGAGCTCATAAAGGAGCTGAAGAGGGACTCGCTAAAGAGGGAGAGAGACCTCTTTATCTCCATCGGAGAAATGGTGAATGCTCGTTTCGAGAATTGGGAGAGAAGGCTTCCTGCGGAGCCGATTCTCCGCCCACCGCTGGAAGCGGACCGGCGTAATGCCGCAAAAGCTGCTGGGGGGCAGCAGTTGCCCCCGCTGATGGCTACTGTAGTAGCAAAGCCATCGGCTAGGGCTGTGGCGAAGCCTGCGGCCAAGGCCGTGGCTAAGTCTGTGACTGCAGGGAAGTCTAAGACGCCGACGACGGCCCCGGTTATTGGGCAAACTTCCGAAGAACCGCAAGCGGGTCCTTCCGGGACGGCCAAGTCAATCCCTGCGTCTCCTGAAAAGGAAACGTGGACCATGGTGGCGAAAAAGAAGGGAAAGAAGGCCCCTCTACCGGTGACGACGTCGGCGTCGGCCAAGGCGCCAGCCCCCAAGAAGCTGGAGACGCCTTCCTCCACAGCGGTCGTGGTCTCCCTCAAACCGGGGACCGAAACCTCCTACCTGGAGGTAATGAAGAAAGTCACGGAGTTTGACTATAGGGAAGTGGGAATCACCCACGTGAACGTGCGGAGGACCGCTACTGGGGCCCGAATAATTGAGGTCCCCGGTAAAGATAGCGGTAAGGAGGCGGACGCGCTCGCAGCGAAGGTGCGCGCTCTGGTCGGCGATGTCGCCGAAATCACTCGGCCAGTCAAGTTGGTGGAGCTGAGGATCTCCGGGCTTGACGAAACAATCAGCCCGGAGAAAATTAAGGAGAAGGTGGCAGAAAAGGGCCAGTGTAGTCTGGCCCAAATAAAAGCTGGTACCATCTGGTACAACGGCTCCGGTAGTGGGGCCATCATAGTGAGGTGTCCGGTCACGGCGGGTAAACTAATCCTCGCCGCTGGTCGACTGATGGTGGGCTGGTCAGCAGCCCGCGTGGAGGCTCTCGACCCGTTGCCCATGCGCTGCTTCAGGTGCATGGGCATCGGGCACACTAAGGCGCTCTGCCCCTCAGTGGTCGACCGGAGCACCCTGTGTTTCCGGTGCGGCAAGGACGGACACTCGGCCAAGGCGTGCTCGGCCAAGCCCTGGTGTGTGGTGTGCCACGAGGCAAAGAGGCCTGCGGGACACGTTATGGGGGGTGCGGCTTGCAACCCACCTAGCGTAAAAGGAAGAGGAGCGTCTGTCAGATCCCAGGCGCCGCAGGCCTCCGAAAAGGCTGCTGGAGAGGGAATCGTGGGTGAGGGCAACCAGATGGACCTCTAAATGCCAGTAAACCGCCACCGACAACTAGAGGTCCTTCAAGGTAACTTGAATCACTCCGCCCGTGCTCAGGATCTGCTAATGCAGCACATGGCGGAGTGGAACATAAGCCTGGTGGTGATGGCAGAGCCGTACCTGATCCCCCAAACTCCCAATTGGGTGGGGGACTCGGACGGATCCGTGGCGCTTGGTGTGCCATCGATGGGCACGCACCCCACCCTGTCCAGGGTGAGTGGTGGCCCCGGATTCGCGGCGGCCAGGTGGGGGGACTTCACCGTTATAGCGGTGTACTTCTCCCCCAATAGGCCGCTGCGAGAGTTCGAGCTTTACTTGGTCGACCTTGGCAGGGTGGTCGGGGCCTTGGCCTCGACACCAGTGCTGGTCATGGGGGACCTCAATGCCAAGGCGGTGGCTTGGGGCTCCCCCCAAACAACCCCTAGAGGGGCGGTGCTGAGGGACTGGGCGGTGACGCTGGGCCTGGAGGTCCTAAACAGAGGCACGGTTAACACCTGTGTCAGGCAACAGGGGGGATCAATCGTGGACGTCACGTTTGCGACCCCCCCTGCGTCCTCGAAAGTCTCGAGCTGGCGCGTGATTGAAGACGTGGAGACCCTCTCCGACCATAGATATTTGCGGATGAGGGTCTCCCCAAGAAGTGCGGCTCAGGTGTCGATGCCAACGAACGGCCCGGACCGCTTCCCCAGGTGGTCCCTGGTTAAGTTGGACAGGGACGCGGTCGAGGAGGAGGCCATGCTGGAGCTGTGGGGCTCCCCCCTACCGGATCCTTCCCGGGGGGTTGAAGAGCGGGCGGCGGACTTTCGCATCATCCTAACCAAGGTCTGCGACGCGGCGATGCCCCGCACGAGATGTCTCCCTGGGCGGAGACAGGTGTACTGGTGGTCGGAGGAGATAGCTGCCCTCCGACTCACCAGTAACAATGCCCGGCGGGCTTACACCAGATGCCGGCGTAGGAGAACCCGTGATCCTGGGGAGGAGTTGCTCCTCCTGGAGCAACTGAGGGTGGCCAAGGAGGCCTTGGTGGTGGCCATAGGACGCGCCAAGGACGAAGCTAATGAGGAGTTCCTGGCGTCCCTGGATAGGGACCCGTGGGGGCGTCCCTATAAGATGGTGCGGGAAAAACTCTGCCGCGCTAACGCCCCCCCCACGGAGTCCTTGGAGCCGGAACTCCTCACCAGGGTGGTGGAGGGGTTGTTCCCGGTGGCGCCAGTCATGGTCCCCCCGGAGATGTTGGCCCCATCTGTGGAGCCGGAGGAACCATCGGTGCCCCCCCCGATCACGGATGGAGAAATGGTGAGGGTGGTTGACCGTCTCCGTCGTTGTAAGAAGGCCCCGGGGCCGGATGGTGTCCCCGGAAAGGTGATGCCCATCGCATTGAAGCACCTCGGGATCCGCCTCAGGGAACTCTTTGATGATTGCCTGAGGTCGGGGGTGTTCCCAGGGTGCTGGAAGGAGGGTAAGCTATGCCTCCTTCGGAAGGCGGGCCGCCCGGCGGAATCCCCGTCCGGCTGGAGGCCTATCGTGCTGCTCGACGAGACCGGAAAGATGCTTGAGCGCATCGTCTCGTCGCGGATCGTCGAGCACCTGGAGGGGGAGGGCCCCAATATTTCGGACCGCCAGCACGGCTTTCGGGCTGGTAGGTCCTGTATGGACGCTTTAGGGGCTCTGAGGGCTGTAGTGGAGGACGCAGGGAGGCGGGGGGAGGGAGTGGTGGCGGTGTCACTTGACATCGCCAATGCCTTTGGGTCTCTCCCATACCCAGTAATAGAGGAGGCGCTCCGGTCCCACGGGGTGCCCCTCTACCTGCGGAGACTGGTGGGGCACTACCTCTCGCAAAGGGTAGTGCTCTACAAAACTGAGGAGGGATGGGCCTCCAGGGCAATGTCGGCCGGTGTTCCACAGGGGTCTGTACTTGGACCCCTACTTTGGAACATCGGTTACGACTGGGCCATCAGGTTGGCCCTGCTCCCCCGGATGGCAGTCATCTGCTATGCAGACGACACGATGGTAGCCGTCCGGGGGAAGCGACTTGAAGAGGTGTTGAGGAGGGCAGCGGTGGCAACAGGCCTGATGGTCCAGAGGATACGCCGGCTGGGCCTAACGGTCTCCCTCCCGAAGACGGAAGCCATTGTCTTCGGGGGGCGGGGGTGGCGGCCTCCTCCGGGAGCCAACATAGTTGTGTGTGGTGAGGCGGTCGAGTTGAAGGCCCACATCAAATATCTGGGCCTCATACTCGACCGTGAATGGAAATTCGAGGAGCACTTCCGCCAACTTGCTCCTCGAATTATAAAGGCTGCATCGGCGATGAGCCGACTGTTGCCCAACGTGGGAGGGCCGCAAGCGCCATGCAGAAAACTGTACGCAGGGGTGGCCAGGAGCATGGCGCTCTACGGGGCCCCCATATGGGCGGACAAACTGGGCCGGAAAAATAAGGCCCAGCTCCGGCGGCCCCAGAGAGTGGTGGCCCTCCGAATTGTGAGGGCCTACACTACAGTGGCGTGGGCTGCGGCCTGCCTCATGGCAGGAACTCCGCCCTGGGAGTTGGATGCCCAAGTGTTGGCGGAAGTCCATGCCTACAAAAAGGGCGGGGTGTCGGAGGTCCGGGGCGGGGATCCAGCTCCGGACGATGTGGAAAGAGTCCGTCGCAGGGCGGCGGAACGGATGCGTGACCGCTGGAAGGAGGAGCTGGAGGACGAGCCGTATGGTACTTTTGCCATAGCGGCCTTACTGCCCTCCTTCCAGACGTGGTTGGACCGAACCCACGGAATGGTGTCCTACCATCTGGCGCAGGTACTGTCTGGCCATGGGTGCTTCGGTCGATACCTGTGCCGGATTGGACGGGAAATAGACGAGCGGTGCCACGAATGTGGTGACCAGGAGGACACGGCTCGACACACCATCGAGTCGTGTTCGAAATGGGACGGGGAAAGGAGGGACCTGGTCGCAGCAACCGGGGTGGTGGATCTCTCCCCTCACAGCTTAGTGGCTGTAATGTTGAGGGGAGAAAACCAATGGGAGTCGGTTGCCTCCTTCTGCACAATCATCATGTCGCAGAAGGAGGAAGCGGAGCGAGGGCGTGAAGACGATCCCAACGCGCCCCTGCTCCGGCGCAGACGAAGGGGGAGAAGGCGCAGGCATTTCGCCCGCCAACTCCCCCCGTAGGGCTGGTGGGATGAGGCCCCACATTAAAACAGCCCTACGGGTCTGGGGGGGAGGGTTGTCGCACTTACAACTCTCCCTCTCCTTGGCGCGGGTGTCCCGATAGAAGCAATCGGGGCTGCCGGGGGGCGATGCGGTAGAATGTCCGCGATCCCGTGTCGCCCCCATAAAACGGCAAGGACGGTAAGTGCCGGTGTGGTTTTAGTGGGTATGCCTCGTCTTCTTTCCCCACTCGGGGGAGGGAGGGCGAGGAGAGCCCCACATATCCCCCCAAATGGCCAGCCTCGGGCCGGGGGGAATGCATAAGGAGCATTTCCACACCGTCAAAAAAAAAAAAAAAAAAAAAAAAAAAAAGGTTAGGTTAGGTTAGGTTAGGTTAGGTTAGGTTAGGTTAGGTTAGGTTAGGTTAGGTTAGGTTAGGTTAGGTTAGGTTAGGTTAGGTTAGGTTAGGTTAGGTTAGGTTAGGTTAGGTTAGGTTAGGTTAGGTTAGGTTAGGTTAGGTTAGGTTAGGTTAGGTTAGGTTAGGTTAGGTTAGGTTAGGTTAGGTTAGGTTAGGTTAGGTTAGGTTAGGTTGGGGCGCCAGGTCGGATAACCTCCTCGTGTGTCCGAGCTCTACCACTTCCCTTTGATTTCGATCAAGGGGAAAGGGTAGAGTTCGGGCCGGTGCGCCCTGGAGGCAACGGTAAGTGATCTCCTGTTCGCAGGGATTGCTTACCGGTGCTACCAATGATCCGACAGGAGGGCCTCTCTGCGCGTCCCTTTGACCTGAGCAAAGGGCGCAGCAGACGAGACCGGGTGGGCGCGCTGCCCTTTTCGGGGCGGTGCGTCCGGGGCTCCGGTCGCCTGGCGACTGGGCTCCCGGGGAGGGTGCGTCCCCTTTTATAGGGGCGCAGTGGTGGGGGGGTTGTGTTGGGGGGTGGGGGCTTGTGCGGAGTTGGGGGGTTGTGTGGGGAGCAGGGATGCCGGCCAGAGGGGCCTATGGCACCTGCTCCCTGCGCAACCGTCTTGGTGGGTGTTGCCCTTTTCAGGGCGATACGTGTTTTGTCGGCGGTCGACTGGGGGCTGGAGCGGTTCTCCTTCACCCAGTTGATCGCCGATGGGGACTCGGGTGATGGGCCGAAAGGCTAGTCGCCCGTGGGAGAAGTTCCCTTGGAGATGGTGCCCTTTTGGGCAAGCCGGGGGGCGTCGTGGTCGAATGCTCTGCGATCCCATGGCGTCCCCATTAACGGCAGTGCGGAAACGCCGGAGTGGTTTTAGTGGGTAGGCCCGCCGAGCCCCTTCCCATTCGGGGTTGGGGCGAGGTGGGAGAGTCCCACATAACCCCCGTGGCTTCTCCCAGCCCGGGGGTATGCGTAACGCATTTCCACTCCGATAAAAAAAAAAAAAAAAAAAAAAAAAAAAGGTTAGGTTAGGTTAGGTTAGGTTAGGTTAGGTTAGGTTAGGTTAGGTTAGGTTAGGTTAGGTTAGGTTAGGTTAGGTTAGGTTAGGTTAGGTTAGGTTAGGTTAGGTTAGGTTAGGTTAGGTTAGGTTAGGTTAGGTTAGGTTAGGTTAGGTTAGGTTAGGTTAGGTTAGGTTAGGTTAGGTTAGGTTAGGTTGGGGTGCTGGGTCGGATAACCTCCTCGTGTGTCTGAGCTCTACCACTTCCCTTTGATTTCGATCAAGGGGAAAGGGTAGAGTTCGGGCCGGTGCGCCCTGGAGGCAACGGTAAGCGATCTCCTGTTCGCAGGGATTGCTTACCGGTGCTACCAATGATCCGACGGGAGGGCCTCTCTGCGCGTCCCTTTGACCTGAGCAAAGGGCGCAGCAGACGAGGCCGGGTGGGCGCGCATCCCTTTTCGGGGCGGTGCGTCCGGGGCTCCGGTCGCCTGGCGACTGGGCTCCCGGGGAGGGTGCGTCCCCTTTTATAGGGGCGCAGTGGTGGGGGGGTTGTGAGGGGAGTGGGGATGCCGGCCAGAGGGGCCTATGGCGCCTGCTCCCTGCGCAACCGATTGGTGGGTGTTGCCCTTTTCAGGGCGATACGTGTTTTGTCGGCGGTCGACTGGGGGCTGGAGCGGTTCTCCTTCACCCAGTTGATCGCCGATGGGGACTCGGGTGATGGGCCGAAAGGCTAGCCGCCCGTGGGAGAAGTCCCCTTGGAGATGGTGCCCTTTTGGGCAAGCCGGGGGGCGTCGTGGTCGAATGCTCTGCGATCCCATGGCGTCCCCATTAACGGCAGTGCGGAAACGCCGGAGTGGTTTTAGTGGGTAGGCCTGCCGAGCTCCTTCCCATTCGGGGTCGGGGCGAGGTGGGAGAGTCCCACATAACCTCCGTGGCTTCTCCCAGCCCGGGGGTATGCGTAACGCATTTCCACTCCGATAACAAAAAAAAAAAAAAAAAAAAAAAAAAGGTTAGGTTAGGTTAGGTTAGGTTAGGTTAGGTTAGGTTAGGTTAGGTTAGGTTAGGTTAGGTTAGGTTAGGTTAGGTTAGGTTAGGTTAGGTTAGGTTAGGTTAGGTTAGGTTAGGTTAGGTTAGGTTAGGTTAGGTTAGGTTAGGTTAGGTTAGGTTAGGTTAGGTTAGGTTAGGTTAGGTTAGGTTAGGTTAGGTTAGGTTAGGTTAGGTTAGGTTAGGTTAGGTTAGGTTAGGTTAGGTTAGGTTAGGTTAGGTTAGGTTAGGTTAGGTTAGGTTAGGTTAGGTTAGGTTAGGTTAGGTTAGGTTAGGTTAGGTTAGGTTAGGTTAGGTTAGGTTAGGTTAGGTTAGGTTAGGTTAGGTTAGGTTAGGTTAGGTTAGGTTAGGTTAGGTTAGGTTAGGTTAGGTTAGGTTAGGTTAGGTTAGGTTAGGTTAGGTTAGGTTAGGTTAGGTTAGGTTAGGTTGGGGCGCCAGGTCGGATAACCTCCTCGTGTGTCCGAGCTCTACCACTTCCCTTTGATTTCGATCAGGGGGAAAGGGTAGAGTTCGGGCCGGTGCGCCCTGGAGGCAACGGTAAGCGATCTCCTGTTCGCAGGGATTGCTTACCGGTGCTACCAATGATCCGACGGGAGGGCCTCTCTGCGCGTCCCTTTGACCTGAGCAAAGGGCGCAGCAGACGAGGCCGGGTGGGCGCGCTGCCCTTTTCGGGGCGGTGCGTCCGGGGCTCCGGTCGCCTGGCGACTGGGCTCCCGGGGAGGGTGCGTCCCCTTTTATAGGGGCGCAGTGGTGGGGGGGGTTGTGTGGGGAGTGGGGATGCCGGCCAGAGGGGCCTATGGCGCCTGCTCCCTGCGCAACCGATTGGTGGGTGTTGCCCTTTTCAGGGCGATACGTGTTTTGTCGGCGGTCCACTGGGGGTTGGAGCGGTTCTCCTTCACCCAGTTGATCGCCGATCGGGACTCGGGTGATGGGCCGAAAGGCTAGTCGCCCGTGGGAGAAGTCCTTTGGCGAGGGTGCCCTTTTGGGCAAGCCGGGGGGCGTCGTGGTCGAATGCTCTGCGATCCCATGGCGTCCCCATTAACGGCAGTGCGGAAACGCCGGAGTGGTTTTAGTGGGTAGGCCCGCCGAGCTCCTTCCCATTCGGGGTCGGGGCGAGGTGGGAGAGTCCCACATAACCCCCGTGGCTTCTCCCAGCCCGGGGGTATGCGTAACGCA
>OZ020299.1:2425230-2432033 GCA_963971205.1 Aethes cnicana
TTATATTTCGTGTCGTGTCGTGTGAATAGTATACAGTTATCTTATGGCTATATCAGTACTAGCATTGACACAACGTTAAGATACAGTTTTAGTTAGCGGATTGTAATTATAGCTATTTCGTACATTAAGGTTTGACTTGGGTTTATCCGTAGTCTTATACATTATAAATTTCTATACAGCTGCATTTTATTACTGATTTGTAATATTCTCAGATATTATTACAGTAATACTTATTTATACATTTTTATTTCTATTGATGACCCTTTGTGCTAACTTACAGAAATGGTATATAATTTCTGAAGAGTTAATTTTACAACCTATATGTTCATTAATATTATCTTTTGTTAATTTTATACCAATTTTTTGCTCTAAGTTGAATCTATCATGGTCGTACGCAGGGCAGTCGAAGAGCACGTGTAGAATTGTTTGTTCTGTCCCCGGTTCGCAGAAGCATGTTGGGTCCTCCCTGCATTTGAACCTGGTCAGATACGCGGCGAACCCACCATGCCCCGTTAAAACTTGCGTCAGTACGCCTTCTGGCTCAATGCGCCGAATCACCCTGCAGGCTGCTATCGCGTCCGGGAAGAACACTTTCGTCACCGAGGCTGTCTCTCCCGACTGATATCTCCTGTTCCACTCCTCAAGTGTATCCTTTCGGATTTGACGCTTGACGAATGACACTGGACACTGGTCGTAGTCAGGCTTCCTACGTAATGTCAGTGCCGCATCCTTCGCGAGTTGGTCAGCGCGCTCGTTCCCTGGCAGTCCCGCGTGTGCTTTGATCCAGAACAGGGAGACAGCCTTGTTCTGGGCCAAAGCCTCCCGAAGGCTGCGACGCGTTTTCACCGCCAGGGTGTGAAGTGAGTTATGGTTAGTGATGGTCTCCAGTGCTGCCCGCGAGTCGCTGTAGATCCCGTAACTCACCTCTTTGCGCTTGAGAATTTCGCTTGCGGCTTTACATATTGCCATCAGTTCTGCTTGGTAGACTGTGCAGTATGACGGCAGACACAGCTTTCTGTAAGTGGTTTCAGCCTCTCTATTCCATATAGATAGAGCAGCACCTACCTTACCCTCGAGCTTGCTGCCGTCTGTGAATATTCTCACTTCTTGCATGTTGTTGGTGTCTACTAGCGACTGGTCTGTTATGTTTGTAAATTTTAGGTCCATGTGTTTGGCTGGGTGAAGAGACTCCGCAAATCCCATCACTCGCTCAACCTCCCGATCTCCTAGTACCGTCCGGGATGACCCCCTGCGAGCCTCGTACAAGGCAGCTGCCTCCTGTACTCTCAGATCCAAGGGAAGTATTCCGGAGAGCACCAGTGCCGAGTTCAGAGAGACCGTGCGATAGGACTTACAGAGCTTTTGTGCGAAGCCTCGCTGAACCGTATCGAACTGCTTGCGCACCCCCAGTTTCTTTGATGCTGGCGCCCATGCGCTTGCCGCGTACACTATAACTGGCTCCACGACCGCCCTGTATAGAACCCTGATAACATCTGGGTGCAAACCCCAGCTGGTTTTCGCCGCTCGTGACAACTGCTTGTAAAAGTTCAGCGCTTTTTTACACGCACCTGCCACGTGCTCATTGAAGGTGAGCTTGTCATCGATAATTAGTCCCAACAACTTGACCTGACGTGTCATTGTGATTTGTATACCTCCCATGTGTAAGTGTGGTGTATCGTATTTGATTTTGTTTGTTATCACCATTGCTGATGTTTTATGAGGGGCAAATTTAAGTTTTGTCGAGACTCCCCACCGATTAACATATTCCAACGCATTGTTAGCTTGTAGTTGCACCTCTTGTGCTGTGTCGCCGTCAAATACCAACACGATGTCGTCGGCGAACGCTTGGCAGTATACGCCCTTTTGTTCAAGGCCTTTTAATAGTGGGTCCAGTAGCAGGTTCCACAGTATTGGGCCACCTATCGACCCTTGGACGCATCCCTGGCTCGTTGGTTTAGTGTACTCCTCCCCAGCATACCTGACTCTGACCTTTCTACAGTCGAGATAGCTGCTCAGTAGCCTCCTTATATTAATTGGACACTTTTCCTCAGCCAGTCTGACCCTGATGGCCGGCCACCATGCACTATCGAAGGCCCCCTCTATATCTAGGGACACCAGAGTAATTAACTTTTTCAGTCGCAACTTACTCTTTACGTGTCCAATTAGGGTATACAGGGCGTCTTCGGTGCTCTTCTGGGGCATAAAGCCGTACTGGCGAGTACTAAGTCTCGGTACTAGGTGCCATTTTATCCGTGCTACCACCATCTTCTCCAGGATTTTCCCTAGTACAGGCAAAAGTCCGATTGGCCTGTAGGACTTCGGGTGGCTATAGTCATCTTTGCCTGGTTTTCGTAATGCTACCACTGTAGCCTCCTTCCAGATGTCCGGGAAATGTCCTAGTTCTAGACATCTATTTGCCAAGGTAAGGAAAGCTTCGGGTTCCTGGTGAATAGCTCGACTGCAGATGTCCGCTGTAAAGCCATCCGTTCCCGGTGCCTTCTTTGGGTTAAAACTTTCCACGGCGGTCTTGAGCTCCCGTAATGTGAACGGCGGGTCGTGATGTTCACCATCACGCTCTTCGTTCACGCACTTGGCAGCCTCTCTGGTGAGCCTGTGGTCAGTGTTATCCGAGCTTATCTTGTCGTCGGGGTAGAACGTTTCCGCTAGTAAGGTTGCCGATTCTTTGGGGTTTTGGGGTACACCGTCCTTTGTTAGGGTGATGTCTTCTTGTCTCCTGGCGGTCCTTCCGATAACCCTGTAGATGCCTTCCCACACACTTTCTCCATCTTGTTTTTCGCAGAATTGTTTCCAGCTTGCAATTTGGGCTTTCTTGGCTTGGCTCTCATAGTTATCTTTAGCTTGTAGATATTCTCTTACGACCTTTTCTCTGCGGACCGGTGCAGCGCAGCGGATTCTACGCTTCTTTGTGACTACATCCTTCTTCAATTGGGTCAGATCATCAGACCACCATGGCAAAGAGAGTTGATTGTTATCCCTCTTGCGGGGGATGCTGTCTTCGCAGGCTTTGGTTACAATCTCTACGTATTTCTTGACCACGATCTCCAGTTCTTCCTTAGTGCTGGCGTTAGAGACTGCTTGAGTGAGCATATTTTCGGCGATCTGTCCTTGTATGCTCTCACGAAAAATCCCCCAGTCTGCTTTCTTGGTGTTGTAAATGCGCGTGGTGCGCTGTACTTGGTGGCCAGCGGATTTGCGTAGTCTGATATTGAAGAGGATGCAGTTGTGGTCGGAGCTGGTAACCCCCTGGTCTACCCTCCAACCATCCACTAGGTCCAGCATGTTAAGCGAGCAGGCTGTAATATCCACGTGGCTTGCATATACTGTGTCTCCTCTAATTGTGTAGAACGTGGGTACATCTCCTGTGTTTAGTACCTGTAGGTCTGACTCTTCCAGGGTCCCGGACATTTCTTCACCCCTGTGGTCGACTATGGTGCTACCCCACCAGGTACTCTTGGCGTTGCTGTCACCTCCAATCAACAATTTGGTGGTGCCCAGCTTCTCCTTGATCTTCAGGATGTGCTCAAGGTAAGGCCCTATAGGCTGGTCGGGTTCAAAATAAAAAGAAACTAAGGCCAGTTCCCACGCGCTGGTTCGGATCCCCACTACGGTAATATTACACGTGGTGAGTTCTGGGTACATTCTAACGTCAAGGCTGTGGTCGAATACAGCGATCGCGGCCTTGATCGTCCCTTCTCCAATTGCCTCACATTGGTATACTCTAGCACCCCGGTAGTTCTTCATTTTCCGAATACCCCCCACATATGGTTCCTGGAGTAGTGCGAAAGCAAGCTTCCGCTCACTGGCCTCAATCATGAGTTCCGTGGTCGCCAGCTCTTTTCTTTGGAGATTGGCTTGAGCTACTGCATATACACTGGTAGAGTTGCCTGCCCTGCTTGCCACAACCACTGCGTTAGCAGTACGCCACCTTTGCCCTTGCTATTGTGTCCCACCTCTTTCTGATCGGACACTCTTCGCTGTAAGCGTCGTGATCGTACTTATCTAGCTTAGCATGCATACAGTTGCAGCATGTTGCCGGCTCTCCCGCCAGCCACTCTGTACATTCCGATCTGATATGTGGTCCCCCACAATGGCTGCACTTTGGTGTCTGCTCCTTACACAACCTTCGTCCGTGCCCATAGCCCAAACACAGGGAGCATTGTATCAGTGGTGTTTGGTCTGCCAGTTGCACTCTCTGAAGATCTATATGTGCGTAGCCAACCTCGATGAAGCGGTTCCAGATTGTGGGGGAGACTTGTACGACCACGTGGTTGGTGTGTGGGTTTCGCGTCTTCCTCCTGTACTTGATTTCGACACGGTCCTGTTCTTTTGTGAGGCCGCGGAAGATTTCTTTGTTCTGATTTCGTAGGGCTCGTTTTATGTCGTCATCGGTGTTTATAAGTAATACCCCTTTTAGAATTAGTAGCGGGTCCCTGTTTTTAACCTCTTGTACAGTTAGGTTTATTCCCCCACAGGCGAGCCTGTCTTGAATTTTATTTCTCCCTTCTGCTGTTCTGCAACCCACTATTATTTTTCTGTCGCGGGCTTTCCTCACCCGATCGACGGTAATCCAACCTTCTTCGTCTTCCTTTGCTCTAACTGCCTCACGTATTTTCTCAATGATTTGATCCCCTGTGTCAGACTCATCTTTGGATGTGATCACTAGTGAGTGTAAGGTTTCTGTTGCGGGGGCTGTTCTTACATGTGTTTTGACAGTTTCTGCGTAGGAAGGTCTTGCCATATTTTGTTTGTCGATCATTTCTTTTATAGTTTTCAGTGTCTCTGTGTTTTGTTGTAGCTGTTTTGTTATTTCTTTTAGCTCCGTTCTTTCCTCGGCATGGTCTGTGTTTATTTGTGTTTGTGTCTGTGTTTGTATTTCCTTCACTTCGACTTTCATGTTAAGGTTTTGGACGGCTGGCCCGTCGGTCAGCATTTCGTAAAGCCTGTCTAGGGCTTTCCTTATCTCCTGCTTTACCCCGGATCTGAGGTTTTTGAAACGTTCCAAGTTTTCTACTCCTTTCCCATGGACTGCTTTGGCCTCCGCTGCCCTTGTATGGTAGTAACTTTTGGCCGTTCTCGGCGATTTGATAGGGCTTGGTGTTGTTATAGTCGGGGCAAACTTTTTAGTCACTGTGGCGCTTCTAACTGTTGTTTTTGTCCTCTGTGGTGTTTTTTCCATAGTTTTGGAAGAGGGGGGGACGACTGCAGATGATGCTGCTTGCGTTTCCGGTCTAGTCATCGGCGGCTGGGACTGCGAAGCAGTGGTTATTTGTGTCAGAGGTGTTGTGGGCTGCGGTTTGTCTATTGCCGCTGCCGTTGTCGTGCCCTTCTCGATGGCGTCTATTGATTTGCGCACGTGTTGTGAGCGCGTCTGTCGCGGGGGTCCAGCCCCGTTCTCGTCGGTCTGCGTCTGGCTGCCGGGCTTATTCGGGGTACGGAGCATCTTGTTAAGATGGTCAAAGTGTGTTTTATCCGGAGTCAATAAACTCCTGTCCGTGTTTATTTTGTTTGTGTATAGATTGTGTTATAAATTTGTATAAGTTCGAATGTAAGTGTTGTGTGTCGTGTGTATTTAATATCCCTCTGTTTCAGATCAAGTTGCTGGTTCCAGAGTCGTTTTGAGATGGCGCCTAGAAAGGGCGCTTAAAAAATGGCCCTAGAGACCCTAACTTATTAAACGTAGATATGTTATATTCTACAATATAGTCTACAATCGGCAAAAAAGCGCGCAAACAAAGTCAAATATCTTAAACTAATAATATCTTATCTATTAATATCCACTAATCTATGAAGACAGTCGGCGCGCGGCGCCAGTGGTGGCGCTCGGGTGGAGCGGTGGCGAACGGCGCCGGTAGTGGCGCAGAGTGAAGCTGTGGCGCGCGGCGCTGGTAGTGGCGCACAGATGGAGCAGTGGCGCGCGGCGCCAGTAGTGGCGCACCGATGGAGCAGTGGCGCGCGGCGCCAGTAGTGGCGCACCGATGGAGCAGTGGCACGCGGCGCCAGTAGTGGCGCACAGATGGAGCAGTGGCGCGCGGCGCCAGTAGTGGCGCACAGATGGAGCAGTGGCGCGCGGCGCCAGTAGTGGCGCACAGATGGAGCAGTGGCGCGCGGCGCCGGTAGTGGCGCACAGATGGAGCAGTGGCGCGCGGCGCCAGTAGTGGCGCACAAATGGAGCAGTGGCGCAAGGCGCCAATAGTGGCGCACAAATGGAGCAGTGGCGCGCGGCGCCAATAGTGGCGCACAGTTGGAGCGGTGGCGCGCGGCGCCAGTAGTGGCGCACAGTTAAGTCAGTAGCTTATATCTAGTGATCAACGAAAGGCTAACCTTTGTCCGTTGCTTGTCAACCTCGTGCTCCTGTGGGGGCGTGCGCTCCCCCGTGAGTGTTCTGACGGTCACCGGAATGCAGGGATCAACCCGGTCCACTGACCAGGTATACGTGGTGGGGGCACTCCGCTACACTTTCTCACAAGCACTTCACCACACAGCACTCACACAGCACAATTTAGTGGCGCAGTGGCGCTGAGAGTGGCGACGCGGCGGTGGCGCTGGAGCAGTGGCGACGAAAGTGGCGCCGGTCGGTGGCGCTGGTGCAGTGGCGCCGATAGTGGCGCCGCGTCGGTGGCGCTGGAGCAGTGGCGCCGACAAGGGCGCCGGTGCAGTGGCGCTGGCGCAGTGGCGCCGCGGCGGTGGCACTGGCGCAGTGGCGCCGAAAGTGGCGCCGCGGCGGTGGCGCTGGAGCAGTGGCGCCGAAAGTGGCGCTGGCGCAGTGGCGCGGTGAGTGGCGC
>OZ020299.1:2432233-2535035 GCA_963971205.1 Aethes cnicana
CCTCCAGGCGGTTGGAGTTAGGGCGCGAGGTCCGGGGCGTGGGGTCCTGCTGCGGGGCTGGCGTCGCGCGACGGCGGGATTCTGCGGGCCAGATATAGCGGCGTCAGCATGTTCAGCGCCGTGCTGATGACGTCTGCACTCGGTGTCTCGGGTGCGGGCGGCGCGGGGGTCTGCAGGGGCGCGGCTCCCAGGGCGGGCGTCGAAGGGGCGAGCGGCGGGGACTCCATTGCTTCGCCGTCGACGTTCTCGGCATGCGCTCCGGCGCCGGGTTTCCGGCCCGACATGGTCCGGTGCTGCTCCGAGGGGTGCGGGGGGGGGCTTCTAGGTGCCCGCGACACTTTGGGGGTAGAGGGCTACGACCGTAAACCCATCTACCCACAACCCGGGGCGACCCGCTGGTGGGAGACCGGGTGTGGGTAGTCGTGAAAACAGCCGCCGCCAACTACCCTCAGGTTTTTCTCTCAGTGCGGGTGGGGTCTTCCGCCGCCGAAACTCGGCGGGTGGTGTTTTTCCTACGCTTCCCGTTATGGGAACGAGGAAAAGTCCGAGCGCACTGGGTTTGGTGGTGTCCGTACGGAAAAATACACTAGGGGCCAATCCACCCGCCGCGGGCGAGTGGTCAACCTGCCGGTACGCTTCGCTTGAAGGGGAGCCCTGTAGGTGTACAGACAGACGCCAGTGATTGGCTGTCACACCATCGCGTGATTCTTTCCCCCCGTTCCCCCCGGATACGCCGACGGATCACGCCACCTCGCTATCGGCCCTCTGATTGGCCGATATCTCTGCGCATCGCTCCGCGGTGTCACTACCTAGATCTAAGACATTATTTTCTTATATTACTGTGTACATTTTGTAAATAAGTTAGTCCATATATTCGCATCGAGTTGTTTTACGTATAAACTCTGACCAACTCAGAATAGGTAGTCGCACCTCACCCTACCTAAAAACATCTACATATACTCTATCATGAGGAAAGCTGCATGGAGTTGCAAATTAAAATCAGAAGTTATGTCATGAAATACCTAATTTGCACTGGGGGTCGGCTCCAATGATTTAGAATGTGATCTCTATTTATTTATACAAGCGATTTAAGAAACGGCTCCTTTGCCTCATCACTAAAAATCAACTGGAAAATGTCAAGTGCCGGTCATTCATTAGATCTCCCCTACTGCAGCAATCCCAGTACCGGCACCAGAATCGATGGTTATAATAATTTGTCTGGCTTTATGGTCTAAGTGGTCATTACCTTGCACAGCGAAAAAAAAACAGCATGTATGGTTTTGTTTTGACAATAGGTGCGTTCCGTATCGCGCTCACAGCGCTTTGAGCGCAAACGTCAAAGTGACATTTGACTATATATGATGACTAGATAATTGACAGGACCTTAGATTAAGTATCTCCTAGATGCGCATATAGCGTACAGTCAGCAGCAGAAGTAGATAAGCTGACCAGGTGTTCAAAATTACCTACACACGACCTTATTCTTAAGACGTTAAGGGCGTGTGTAGGTCATTTTGAACACCTGGACAGCTTATCTACTTCTGCTGCCGACTGTACCCCGGTAAGGGATAGGCATATAAAATTTCTATGTGTGCGTCAAGTACATGGGGTGGCAAGGTGGGTAAAAAATTACCCCACTCTAAAAACTAGCTATCACACGCGACTTTGACTGACGTTTAAAATTTAGAGGAACAATAGTGGTAAACTAGCTGTTGCCCATGACTTCGTACGCGCGTAAACATTAAAATGTGAAAATTCCATTTTTTCTCGTTCCCGTGGGAATTCTGGTAAGTCCTCTTAGTGCTCCCCTACACTCTCAAAGGAACCTACATGCCAAATTTCAGCTATCTACATGGCTTTTATATATATACAGAAGATATTTACTAGAGTGGCTCCTAACACTGAAAGACCTGCTATAAAGACATGTAGTCTTTATTACAGGTTTTTCCATGTTTTGAGAGATTCCCCGATTAATCCATCATAATGGACTCCCTGTATTTCTAGCTAGGTAGAGACCAGGTACCTACTACAGAAGAAATGAAAATGCAAGTATATGTTTACTCATTTATTTTCGGCGTACATAAATCCAAAAAAGATCCCGTTGAATGTTGACGTTTCTCCTTAGTGAAGTCGGTAAAAAATGTCACAGTTGATCAATAACTAGTTACTACTTCGTGTGAAAGCGTTACTAAGTGACTTACACATTCATATATATTGTGGAGACTGGCCGAGTACAATCGGTTAGTTGTCACATTTTCTTTCAAAAATAGGTAATTTTAAACGTAGAATTGTTTTTGTTTAATATACTGAGTCTTTTGATAGCCATTGTAATGAACGCATCTCTGAAAATATAATATCAATTCAACTTTAAATCTATTGTTTCATAGTTAGGGAAATGTTAGGGCAGTAATAGGGCCAGTCTTCAAGATTTAGAGATTTTAATTATCTAGACATCGTCTTTGTGTCTTCGGATTCCACCGCTTATCTCCGTGCCTACAGCATCTACCTGAGCTAACACCAACCCCCTTCACAATATATATATATATATATCCTAAGTTTATTTATTTTATTTTTGCAGCATAGCTTTTCCCCAGATATTGGGTATCTGGTGGGCACTCATAGCTGGTATCCCGAACCGTGGCTAAATTAAAAATACAGCTTGACTCATGGTGTCATACATATTAACCAACATCGTAATTTGGGCGGATAATATTAAAAACATCGATATTTTGAAAAGTATTCATTCATGTTATTATTCAAAGATAGTGGGTCAATTTAATAGCACATGAGCCAAATATAACTTACGTAACGCTGTCATACCGAACAAGATGAGTTTAAATGGCCAAAATGAAATACGTACGAAAGGTTATGTTTTCATAATTTTGCTGGGTACGTCTTTTATACCTGATAGTCGAGCGAATTATAATCGCTATCTTATAGGGGCAAACGTATATTAGTAAGAACAGTGCACTATCATAAAATATATGTAATATTTTCTTGAAACACGAAAACGCTGTTACGCATATAAGGACAAAAAATCTATTACTTTTCTCATCTTTCACATTACGAAATGAATAAATGCATCCCGCTCGCACGCTCTCAGATTCGACATGCCATCCCCTTGGACAGGACGATTCCCAATTTTAAAGAAAAAGTTTGACAGTTACTAGAGTTGGCACCGTGAGCGTGCTTTTGATCGCTCCGAATCAAAAACGCGCTCACACGATCGTGAGCATAACAAATAGTAACAATCGATACGCGACACTTATGAGCGTCGTGAACGCTGTGACCGCTTTGAGCGCGATACGGAACGCACCCAATATGACAGTTAACTGTCACATCAGTGAGAGACAGTGAGTGAGTGACATTCATTTTGTTTTTCCCTTTGGTTCTAAAAATTAAAGAATTGTTACTAAAATGCGACAGTAAAGGCCTAGAAGTGGTCCTCGCTTGGATTCCGGGACACTGCGGCATCAGTGGCAATGAATGGGCTGATTCGTGGGCAAAAGACGCAATTCAAACGGGTTCTCAAAAACATTACACTAACTACTCCTCCGATCTCCTAACGATTGCTCATTCAGATGCAAAAGATTCTTGGCAGACACTTTGGGACTCTTCAAGACTTAATAATAGTAAATATTACGGCAATATCCAACCTCTGATACCGCATAAACCTTGGTTTTACCGTTTCAAATCGGGAAATAAACAGACGACGTCCACCATCTGCCGACTTCGCCTGGCTCATGTATGTACACCAGTTTTTTTGGCCAAAATCAGGGTTCGGAATCACTCTCTTTGCGAATGTGGCTTGGACGAGGGCACATTGGATCACATCTTTTTTGAATGTTCCAAATACAGTTACTCGCTGTATGATGTTTTACCTAAAGAAATTCCGCGGCCTATAAACTTTCACTCTCTTCTCTGTTACTCGAGTTCTAGCTTTGTTCTTCATCTCATTAAATATATACAAGTACAGTACACAATATAACTCTATAAATGCTTTTACTAAACCTATGTATGGTGGTGGCTACAGTCCTTTCCGTACATCTTTTAACTACCTTCCGTCTCCTCTAACTTCTCGTTACATTAATGTTTGTTATCGTCCTGTGTTGTCTGTGTTGTCCATAACATTTGTTACACAATTTGTTTTAGGTCTCCTGTGAAATCCTTCCAAATCTTCAAAATTATTTTACCAAACATTCTCCTGGCGTGTCCTATGTCAACATCGACATTGGCGAAATACATCAAGTCGCCCAATACGAGATGTGAAAGCTATTAAAGAAGGAAAAAAAAAAAAAATCATTTTGTTTTTGTTTGTTTGTTTGGCCCATGTTAGGCCGTTTTATTGAAGGCATGTCATATTATCGTTTGAATTCATTATAAATGGTGGTTTTAAACGAGATAAAGGTGAGTAAATGGTATAGCCGGCCAGTCGCAGGTGGCTGCTCCAGCCGCGGCTGCTAATTGTACGGTGCTCGAAACTTCGAGGCAAATTTAATAGTTATTATTGTTTAATGGCATTCGCGCCTGTTTTGACTGCCTACGGGGACTGCGTGCGACTGCTTGCCATATATTCGAGCGCTGCTGGCATGCCCTAACGAGGTAGTGGTTGATGTAGCGAATTTAGGCCATTCAGGATCATCCTAGAATAGTTCATGCTTTGGAGGTTGCCGTTGCCATAAACAATATTTGCCGGCGGCAGTGGCGGACTAAGGGGGGGGCGGCGGGGGCGGTCCGCCCCGGGCCCCCGATCCTAGGGGGCCCCCAAATCACCAAATAATATAGTACTTAAGGCAAAAAAAATCTGAAAAAATAGTTTCGACCAGGCAGCGGCATAACTGTACCTCACGCTCAAGGCCCCGAGGCAAATTTTTCGTACCAATAGGGCCTCAGCCCCGTTAATTTTCAAAATTGCACAACTGAAATTTTTGGATTTTCCTTTCTTTCCTCGCGGACTCTTGGGCCGGGGCCCCCTCAGGTCAGGTACTGAGTTAGGGAATTTTGCCCGTTCTGCCACGCGCCACTACCACCCTATTGTTACGCCAATGTTCTGGTTTCGAAATAGTTGACGTGAGGGCCCCCACAGTCCATTCCATAGTCTCATATCATAGCAAATTTAGTCTTCTTTAAAAACGTCCTGAAAAGGTAGTATCAAAAACTAGTCCTTTGTGATCAAAATCGCCAAAATCTGAAAAGCATCCGAAATTTTCGCGGTTTTGTTTATTTTTTTGACAAAGTTGTGTGCAAATTTAGTGAAGAGGTAACAGACAGAGTTATTTTCGTATTTATTATATTAAAAAAACCGGCCAAGTGCGTGTCGGGCCACGCGCAAATTATAGGGTTCCGAAGTTGACGATGCCCACAGTACCTTTCTAAGACTTACTAGCATCTAGCTAGCCTGTGGTATGACGTGCCCGCCCGACGCGCCTGCCGCTCGAGAAAAATCATTGGTTTTTTAATCATTTCATAAGTTGGTCGACTATGACTCGTATCGTAAGTTTGTACAGCCTACTTAGCTGTGATAGTTTTCCTTTCAACTACGTTATATATGCCATAACTGTGATTTTTTTCAGCCATCCAAATACCACCATTTAGCTGGCAGGGGGGGGGGACACGTGACTCTAACAAAAAATAGCACTTTAAAGCTTAATATTTCACAAACGCATCACTTAATCAAAAAATGGTTTTAACAAACCCACAATTTTTAAGACCTATTCAACGATATGCCGCACCATGGGGTACGCAAGAAAAAAAAATTACATCCCCACTTTACGAGTAGGGGAGGTACCCTATAAAAAAATACATTTCAAAATTTTATTGTACCACTTTGTCAGCGTAACTAATATGTATATTCATGCCAAATTACAGCTTTCTAGAACTAAGCATCTCCGAGCAATAGTGCGGACAGACGGACGGACGGACGGACGGACGGACGGACGGACGGACGGACGGACATGGCGAAACTATAAGGGTTCCTAGTGGACTTCGGAACCCTAAAAATGGACTAAGAAGTTTCAGCCCACGACTTTGTCGCGTAGGATTCGGTTGTAGCGCTCGCGTTCCCGCGGAAACTAGATAAGTTTTTGGGGATAAAAATTAGGCTATGTCTATGTCCTTCGTCGGGACGAGAATTGTCTCCATCCATACCAAATTTCATCTAAATTGGTGAAGCGATTTGAGCGTGAAGACTCAACAGAGAGTCTAAGTTACTTTCGCTTCACATTTATAATATTAAGTATGGATGTATAAATGCAAACGAGCACACAGTCCACCTGATGGTAAGCAAACAAATTTCAACTAAATGTGTTAGGTAGTCAGTGCACGGGAGCCTAACATACACCATCATCACATCTACACAGGCAAGGAGGGGGGCCCCATTTCGATTTTCCGCCCCGGGCCCCCGACAGGCTTAGTCCGCCACTGGCCGGCGGACTGTTCTTGGTCCCGCTTTGCATAGGCTCTTCTTAGATCTTGTATAGTCGAACTCACGAAAATCTGAATGGCTGTTTTTTCACAAATAAATATCTCATTTTGTTGTAAAATTATTTTGAAATCCATATTAATTTCCATATCCATATTATTTAATATTATAAATGCGAAAGTAACTCTGTCTGTCTGTTACCTCTTCACGCTTCAACCGCTGGACCGATTTGGATGAAATTTGGTATGGAGATAGTTGGAGCCCTGGGAAAGGACATAGGCTACTTTTTATCCCAGACAAGCGCATAGTTCCCGCGGGAGCGCTATAACCGAATTCCACATGGGCGAAGTCACGGGCAGAAGCTAGTGAGTTATATAGTCATGAATTTGACTGCGATATCGCCTGTCGTCTCTATCGTGACTTGTTTGTTTCAGACGCTACTGAACACTGGTCAGACAGCCTCTATAGAACAGAAATACCAGAACTGGACAGGAGTGTATACAAACATATGATTAAATTTAATCAGCAATGTCTCTAGAGACAGGGTTTATTAAGGAGGAGTTGGAGGATGACGCTACGGAGGAGTGGGGCTGTGGGCCCACGGAGGACCTGACGGATGAGGCGGTGGACTTGTATGCGGACCATGAGATCAAGGATGAGCTTGTGATTGGGCCGACGTCTCTGCAACCGCCTGACAGCGCCTTCGAGCCTAGAGGTATTTAGTGCCTACTAGGCACTACTTTAAAAGGGTTTACTCCGAAAGTAGGCAACGTCGCAAATAGCTGTCAAATATTTCGCTGTTTTCCTTAAATTCTGAATATTACCGAATGAAAATATGAATTATCGCTCTATGGTTGAATAAAACATTGAGTATGGATTGCAACAATTATCATAGGAACACAATTTTTTTAGGATTATGGAAGTACTATCTTTTGATAACTTTCCATCGCATTTTCCATGCGTTTCAATGTAATCTTATTATTTGAATGGCTAACCGACAAATGTAAAACGAGACGCGTCATTCAACCATAGAATGATAACTTCTTTTTTAATTCAGTAATATTGAGAAATTAATAAAAACAGCGAAACATTTGACAGCTATTATAATAATAATAATGTTTTATTTCAGGCGTATACCCATATAGCAAATTAACAAAATTAGAAAATTGTACCTTATAATTAGTCAATAAGTCTTATTTCCTATTGCTAGTGCGGTGCACGGTCACCCAGTGCTTCAGGGTCCGACTGTCCAGGCGCACGGCCAACGTGCACAGGATCTCATTTTGGGATCTACTCAGACGATCCCGAAACGATGCTATCCGAGATCGAATAAGTGCAAAAAAATCTGGAATACCAGCATTTATTTATTTATTTATTTAAACTTCATTGCACATACAAAATGTATACAATTGGCGGACTTAATGCCTAAAGGCATTGGCAAACATCTCGAAGGCGCTGCAGAAGCGGGGCAGTTTCATAAGAATGCGGTAGGCATCATTGTACTGCACTCTTATGGTGCTCATAGCGCGTCTCGTGTAGTTGACCCACAGCTGGCATGTATCTCTATACATGAAGATGACACTGTTTAGAGCATTCTGTCAATGTCTCTACATTGACAGAATGCTCTAAACAGTGTCATCTTCACCGGGTCGCCACACCGCCCGAAGCGCCTCGCGAGCATGTTGCTTCTCACCGCGGTGGCCCGACGTTCGCGCTCGATGTCGAGATCGTCTTTGAGATCTTCCGTGACTACATGTCCCAAGTACCTGAACTGTCAAACCCTTTCCACAGCAGAACCATCTAAATACACTGGCCTTACCCTCTCTGGTGACTTTCCTGATGGAAAAACCATCAGTTTCGTCTTCTGTACGTTATACTTCAACCCGTGCTCAGACGCATAGCGCTCACACACCTCGAGTAGTCTGCATAGGCCATTGATTGAGGGACTGAGAAGCACCATGCCGCCCTCATAGCTAAAATTATTTAGACACGTTCTACCAATATGGCAGCCGACATTGGTGTTTCTCAGTTCCACAATCAAGTCATTAACGTACAGGCTGAACAGGTCTGGAGAGGTCAGCCCCCCTTGACGAACCCCGCACTCTAGCCTGTATTCGCTAGAGGTCGTGTCGCCCCATCTCACCGTGTTGCATTGGTTCTCGTACCAGTATCTCAACAGACTCACCGTTTGTTCAGGTACATTAGACTCAGTCAGTTTCTCCCATAGTAAATTATAATTTACCAGGTCAAAAGCTCGACTGAGATCTAAAAAGCAGGCGTAGACCGACGTTTCTCTGCCCAGGTAGTGATTCACAGTGGACTTGAGAGAATATATCGCGGAGTCTGTTGAGAGACCGGTACGAAAACCAAATTGCGCGTCATCCAACATCTAATTGCTCTTCAGCTATATGCGACGTTGCCAACTTTCGGGATAAACCCTCTTAATATTTTTCATTATATTTTTCATAATACATTTGGCACCACTGTCTTGATACAATTATACAGTACCTGGGCGATGGAGCTTTGCTAGAGTGAAAATAGCTATAAAGGAATTTTCCTAGAAATGGTTCCTAGCAAAACCCATATATGCCTAGTTTTATCTCAATCGTTAGAGCCGTTTTCGAGAACACGATTACAAATATTGCTTGTTTCATAGTATAGGATGAATATGAATCCTTCTATTTACGACCACAAGAGGTTGCCATGGATCGCTTTCATCCCACTACACTTATAAACAATGACCGTCTTTCAGAGTATTAGAAATGAAGAGATTATTACTATTTGCTTGCCGCTGCTACGCACACTCGAGCGACCGCGGAGGCAGCGGCGCGATATTTGGCGTCAGTGAAGTGGACAGTTTGTTACAGACCGAGCGCTCCGCGTGCCCGGCGCACGCGCAGCCGCGAGTCACGCAGCCACACTACGACACGTGAGCACACACGCTGGGGAGAAGCCATACAAGTGTGATGCCTGCGACTATAAGGCAGCTCATTCAAGTAGTTTAAAGAAACATTCAATGAGCGCTCACGCTGGTGTGAAGCCTTACAAATGCAGACACTGTAATCATGCATGCAGTATGAAAGGTGATTTACTAAAACACGAGAGGACACACACTGGAGAGAAGCCATACAAATGTGATGTCTGCGACTATAAGGCAGCTCGTTTAAATATTTTAAAGATACATATAATGAGCGTACACGCGGGTGTGAAGCCTTTCAAATGCAGACACTGTGATCATGCATACAGCCGGAAAGGTGACTTACTAAAACACGAGAGGACACACACTGGAGAGAAGCCATACAAGTGTGATATCTGTGACTATAAGACAGCTTGGTCAAGTAGTTTAAAGAAACATTTAATGAGCGTACACGCTGGTGTGAAGCCTTTCAAATGCAGACACTGTACTTATGCATGCGGCCAGAAAGACGATTTACTAAAACATGAGAGGACACACACAGGAGAGAAGCCATACAAGTGTGATATCTGTGACTATAAGGCAGCTCTAAATATTTTAAAGATACATATAATGAGCGTACACGCGGGTGCGAAGCCTTTCAAATGCAGACGCTGTAAATATGCATACAGCCGGAAAGGTGACTTACTAAAACACGAGAGGACACACACTGGAGAGAAGCCATACAAGTGTGATATCTGTGACTATAAGACAGCTTGGTCAAGTAGTTTAAAGAAACATTTAATGAGCGTACACGCTGGTGTGAAGCCTTTCAAATGCAGACACTGTACTTATGCATGCGGCCAGAAAGACGATTTACTAAAACATGAGAGGACACACACAGGAGAGAAGCCATACAAGTGTGATATCTGTGACTATAAGGCAGCTCGTTTAAATATTTTAAAGATACATATAATGAGCGTACACGCGGGTGTGAAGCCTTTCAAATGCAGACACTGTAATTATGCATGCAGCCATAAAGGTAATTTACTAAATCACGAGAGGACACACACTGGAGAGAAGCCATACAAGTGTGATATCTGTGACTATAAGGCAGCTGATTCAAGTAGTTTAAAGAAACATTTAATGAGCGTACACGCCGGTGTGAAGCCTTTCAAATGCAGACACTGTGATCATGCATGCAGCCTGAAAGGTAATTTACTAAATCACGAGAGGACACACACTGGAGAGAAGCCATACAAGTGTGATATCTGTGAGTATAAGGCAGCTCAGTCAAGTAGTTTAAAGAAACATTTAATGAGCATACACGCCGGTGTGAAGCCATACAAGTGTGATATCTGTGACTATAAGGCAGCTGATTCAAGTCGTTTAAAGAAACATTTAATGAGCGTACACGCCGGTGTGAAACCTTTCAAATGCAGACACTGTAATTATGCATCCGGCGAAAAAGGTACTTTATTAAGACACGAGAGGACACACACTGGAGAGAAGCCATACAAGTGTGATATCTGTGACTATAAGGCAGCTGATTCAAGTAGTTTAAAGAAACATTTAATGAGCGTACACTACGGTGTGAAGCCTTTCAAATGCAGACACTGTAATTATGCATGCAGCCATAAAGGTAATTTACTAAATCACGAGAGGACACACACTGGAGAGAAGCCATACAAGTGTGATATCTGTGACTATAAGGCAGCTTGGTCAAGTAGTTTAAAGAAACATTTAATGAGCGTACACGCCGCCGGTGTGAAGCCATACAAGTGTGATATCTGTGACTATAAGGCAGCTGATTCAAGTCGTTTAAAGAAACATTTAATGAGCGTACACGCCGGTGTGAAATCTTTCAAATGCAGACACTGTAATTATGCATCCGGCGAAAAAGGTACTTTATTAAGACACGAGAGGACACACTGGAGAGAAGCCATACAAGTGTGATATCTGTAACTATAAGGCAGCTGATTCAAGTAGTTTAAAGAAACATTTAATGAGCGTACACTACGGTGTGAAGCCTTTCAAATGCAGACACTGTAATTATGCATGCAGCCATAAAGGTAATTTACTAAATCACGAGAGGACACACACTGGAGAGAAGCCATACAAGTGTGATATCTGTGACTATAAGGCAGCTTGGTCAAAATGTTTAAAACAACATGTCATGCGTATACATCCTGTAGTGAAACCGTGAAGCCTTACAAATGTGGCGCATTGTTACAGTGGAGTTTATTAATATGATGAAGGACATTCATTTGTACCGTTATTTTAACAAAGATGCCAAAGTGTGTACATATTGGTGAACTTGACTGTACCAAGCTCGGTCGTAGACATTTTGAGATGGTCATGAGTCGCTTTAATAGTCAAATAATGCACGATATGATTTACGTAACCGATATGTATGCCGATATTCCCAATATTCTGCACTAGCTTCTGTCCGCGACTTCGTCCGCGTGGAATTTGGTTATAGCGTTCCCGCGGGAACTATGCGTTTTTCCCGGACAAAAAGTAGCGTATGTCCTTTCTCGGGACTCCAACTATCTTCATACCAAATTTTATCAAAATCGGTCCAGTAGCTTTCACGTGATGCGCGGTCAAATAAACAGACAAAAATTCTAAAAAACTGTTGGAATGTGTTCTGTTATCCATTCTAATCTCTTTTCTAATCTATCGATATCTCCCATGTACAGACTTTCGACCTTCTTTATTTAGCATTATTATATGTATAGAAGATAAATAGATTAAGATTTTTGTCTGTCTATCTGTTTATTTGAGCGCGCATCACGTGAAAAAACTATTGAACCGATTTTGATGAAATTTGGTATGAAGATAGTTGGAGTTCCTAGGAAGGACATAGGCCATTTTTTTCCGGGAAAAACACAGTTCCCGCGGGAACGCGACGTGTACGTTTTAAAATTCTCAAACAAATATGGAGTGACGTAAATAAGAAAAAAACTTGTATTGGACTTTTTATTGATTTATCTAAGGCGTTTGACTGTGTTGCGCACAACTTGCTATTAAAACAACTGGAACATGTTGAAATTCGGGGAACTCCTTTAAAGTTAATAGAGAACTATCTCACAAACAGACTGCAAGCTACTGTATTAGATACTTACGATAAAACTTCTAAAACCGTAATATCAATAAAGTCAGATTATGAAAAAGTTTCGGAGGGTGTACCCCAAGGTAGTGTGCTCGGGCCCCTTTTTGTTTTTGGTATACATTAATGAGTTTCCATTGATAATCATCTATGTGTCATGTTTGCTGATGATGCTACTATTTTTATAACTGAAGACAAACTCGAGGACTCTGATGTCACAAGTGAATTATACAATACAATAAATACTACTATGAACTGGTTGTCATCCTTGAACTTACAAGTAAATTTAGATAAAACGAAAATTCTGGAATTCACAGGCTATAAGCAGGCACTACAAAATATAAATGTAACTATCAATAGCAAAAAACTCGAGCAAATAGATAACACACATTTTTTGGGCATTACTATAAATCGTCATTTAAACTGGAAGTCGCACATTGAAAAAATTAACAAAAAGCTTTCCAAAAGTTGTTATGCACTTGCACTGTCCATATTAAAAAATGTAACGTCAATAGAAGTAGCTTTTCAAACATATTATGGATATGTGTATCCTCTACTATCATACGGCGTAATCTTTTGGGGTAACTCAGTTAATGTACTATCCACATTCATGTACCAGAAGAAATGTTTAAGAATTATGTTTAATCTCAAAAATACTGATTCATTAAGGCCTGTTTTCAAAAAATTTCAACTGTTAACCCTAAAATGTATATATATATTAGAAATTTCCGTATTTATCAAACAACAAAATGAGCACTTTGTTAAACGAAGCGATGTAAAGCCTAACCTTAGGAGACAATACAAGAATGACCTATGTACTGTGCCACCGTCCAGCTATATAGTAAAGAAAAGTGCATATGCTAATGGTATTAAAATTTACAATCATTTGCCGACGTGTATTAAAATACTGGATGGTAATAGATTTAAGATGAAAATTAAAGAATGGCTCTTAAATGAATGTTTCTATGACTTAAATGAATATTTTGGTACAAGTAATTAGAACACGAGTGTCATTATCACAGCAATTTAATTGTATAAATTAATAATTTTGTTACATTATATCTTAAACCTATAGTTAATTAAATGTAAGACAACTTATATCTTAACTATTGTACGTCCGAAAAGGGCAAACTGTTGAATCTATTTTTTTATAATTTAACACCTTGTACTACACAGTTTAAACAATAAAGTTTTATTATTATTCTTTTATTATTATTATTATTTGTTGGTACATTTTCATGTCACGGGCCCATGGGGACCCGGTCATTCGCATTCATGGGGCCGAGGCCAACATGAAGAGGCTTTTGGTACCTTTTACTAGAAATGTGAGATGGCCGCAACTGTGGAGATCTGTCCTCCCAATACAACATGAAATGAAATGAAATGAAATGAAATATATTTATTTGCCATAAATGTAGTATATAAGATGATAATTTAACATTTTCTAAGTAGGTATCATACATTTAGACTTAACTGAGTCATGCAAATATTTTGTCTTATCTAGTTAACATGCTATTTATGGTCCAAGTATTCTTTGACAGAGTAAAAGCATTTTTCATACAGCCAGTTTAGCAGCTTGATCCTAAATAGTTTAAGTGGGAACTGTTTAATGTGTTCCGGCAATTTATTATACAATAAAATACACATTACATAACTATTCTTCTTTTTAAAAGCTGTACGTATTTTAGGAATTACAAGTCTTTCAGGATATCTAGTGTTAAACGTCACTACATCACGCATCTTTTTAAACATTTCCGGCTGCGATTTAACAAATGTACAAACTTCATAAATGTAAATACAATGCACTGTTAGTAATTTCAGATTTACAAAGGAGCCTTTACATGAAGTACGAGGTGAGATGTTGCATAAAGCTCGCACACATTTTTTTTGAGCAACAAAAGCACGATTTATGTTAACAGAATTTCCCCAGAGCAGGATCCCATAGCGGAGGTTAGAGGCCACGTATCCATGATATGCCTTGAGGGCCGTTTTTTGGTCGGTTATTTTTGTTAACCGCCACAACACATACGCAAATTTATTTATTTTCGAACAAACTCTATCTAAATGTAGCTTCCATGTACAATAGTCATCTAGCAGAAAGCCTAAAAATAATGCATTATTACATTCCGTTATAGTTTGTTGATTGTAATTAAGATTAAGTTTATCCTTCTTTCCTCCTTTATTAATAAATTGTATATATTTCGTTTTCTTTACATTTACTTGCAGATTGTTATCTTGTAACCATTGAATTATGTTAGTAATAGCTTTATTAATTATTGCATTGTAATTTTGATTATTCATGTCAGATATGGTAATTGAAATATCGTCTGCAAACAAGGTACAGTCATGGTTAGTTGCTGATGGCAAATCATTAACGTACAGTAAAAATAGCAAAGGGCCCAGGATGCTTCCCTGAGGTACCCCTAGTTGGACCATTTTAGCTTCTGATCTAGAGGGTTCATTCCGGTCAACTCCTACAATTTCCACTATTTGGCTTCGATTAAGAAGATAACTTTCCAGCCAATTATGTACTAAGCCTCGCAGTCCATAAACTTCGCATTTTTTGAGCAGTAGATCATGAGCAACATTATCGAATGCCTTGCTCATATCGAAAAATATTGTAACTGTCTTTTTCCTGTTATCTACGTTATCTACTATTTTTTTCATGAGCCGAAACGCAGCTTCAGTAGTCGATTTGCCTTTTTGAAAACCGAATTGCTGGGTACATAGTATTCCGTATTTGTTTAGAAAACTCATAAGTCGTGAATACATTGCTCTTTCTAAAATTTTTGAAAAGACTGGTATCAGGGTGATGGGCCTGTAATTTTCCGGGAGGTTTTTATCACCAGTTTTAAATATGGGCTTTACGATCGACGTTTTCAGCTTGGCGGGAAATCTTCCCTGTTGGAACGACATGTTTATAATATGGGATAATATTGGGGAGATAATGTCATTACTTGATTTAATTATATTAGTTGGGATGTCATCATAACCTACCGATGGAGTATTATTTAGAGACTTTATTATTTTTGAAACTTCATTAGGGTCAGTTGGTAGGAGAAACATATTTGCATCATTATATTTTAGGCTATGATTATATACTTTTGATTGTTTTACATTTTGTTGATTCTTTATAAAAAAATTATTAAATATGTTAGCAATGTCACATGATTTTTCTATTAATTGATTGTTGTGTAAAATTTTTCCAATTGTACTAGATTTATTTTGAATGCCCATATCTTTCTTTATTATGTTCCAACAAGCTTTAGCCGTATTTTTAGATTTATTTAAAGCTGCTTTATTACTTAACTTTTTCGAAGTAATCAAGCACTTTTTCAGGATTTTGTTATAGTTATTATATTTAAATTTATTTTCATTTGTTTTGTTGCTGTAGAATGCGTACCTTAATTGACGTTTAATTTTTAATGTACGTCTCAGACCTTTCGTGATCCAGGTTGTTGATTTCAGCACATTTTTAACCCTTACGACATAGACAGGAAAGCAAAGGTTAAAGAGAAGTTGGTACATTTCATGAAACTTATTAAATGCTGTGTCGAAATCTGTTTCTTGGTATCGGCCCGCCACAGGCCGCCCTGCGCTGACTGACTGCACCGGTGGTACAACACCAGGTGGGCGATGGGGTCGTCACATCCCTACGCCGTTATTATTATTATTATTGACGGTCACGTTGTGCTACCATTTAATCATAAAGTCAAAGTCAAAGTATCTTTATTGTTTTGCACAGGTAAACAAATACAGGTGTTAAAAGTAATAGGAAATAAATGATAAGTAGTTGATTTATGTAAGCGATTTGTATTTTTGACTGCCGTCATAGAGAAATGATACAAGAAGAGTGGCAGAGTCTGTTCTGTAGTGCGTGCTCCGAAACCCGGGTTAACACTAGATCGACATCTAGCGTCCAGTGGCTGAACCCCGATTACCCGACCGTTCAGCAGTTGCCCCTCTACTTGAAGTTAGATGGCGAGCCGAACGCAAAGCATATTTTATTTTATTGCTTAACAGTTTACAACTTACAACCCGAAGTTTCTCAGTAATATAAGGATTTCCAAAAAAGAGTTCTGGTTTTAATATCAGTTGTAAATTATTTAGAAATACACTTTGCGTTTGGCTCGCCATCTAGCTTCAAGTAGCGGTAGAAACTGCTAAACGGTCGGGTAATCGGGGTTCAGCCACTGGACGCTAGATGTCGATCTAGTGTTAACCCGGGTTTCGGAACACGCACTACAGTATAGACTCTGCCACTGTTATATCATTTCTGTAAGCTGCCGTGTACCCTATGGGTCGTCAACGTCGCGCCCGACCCTCCCTGGGGGGAACAGACGGTCGGGCGGCAGGGGAGCACGTTGAATTTGTGCGTCATCGTTGCGTGTCAATCTCGTGTCCATATACACAAGTCACCGCCAGCTGCGACGGCGGCCGACCGACGCTAGTGACGCTCCACGAATGACAGCCCCGTCGCCCGCACACTTCATTACACCCCTCTGTCCTGCGTCCCCGCCGCCCGCGAACCGTGGGAGTGTCACACAATAGTACAGGTGAACACAACTTGAAAGGCTTACCGATGTACCTGCGCAGAAGTCGAATTTTAAAAGCGCGGGAAATACCGATACCTGCTGATTGGTCGATACCGCGGGGATTAACCAATCAGCAAGTGACTCATCCCACTTCTTAGACACTGTACATATTTTATGATGATTTGAAGTGAAATAGTAGCGCCATCTTGTAAATGTTACGTAAACTATTTGTTGCACTAATTGGTTTTAGGTGTCAATCACTGATATTTTTATACAATTAGCTATATTTCGTATAATACAAACTTAGAATAACTAATCAGAATAAATAAATTACGAATATCTAACGATAATTACCTTGGCATGCACATAATATTATGACGATGACGCCTGTCATGTAGTGTCGTCACCAAACGCCTGGGGCGCTGTTATCGCTCCAAGTTTATTCGCAGTGAATGCACGTATTTAATTAAACTGGTACACATTAAGCCAAATAAAAGTAATGCCATTTTATAAATATTTTGTTACCAATGCAGTGAGATGTTTTGGTATCAATAGATTATAGTTATATATTTTTAAATAATCATTTAACCGAATTAATTAAATTAACCGAGATAAGGCGAACTTGCAACTTTTTAGGGTTCAGAAGAAGTCCACAAGGAACCGTTATTTTAGTTTCGCCATGTTATGAGCCATATAAGTAATTTCTAAATAATAAATATCTATCATAATGACTTATCATTATATTGCCATAGTTCCTTAGTACTGAAATGTTTTTTCTCATCTTAGTCCGGTGTAAAGTAAGTAAGTATTAAAAAAAAAACTTTTTACATGTTTAAACTAAAAAACTTAAAAACTGGCCTGTTACAATTGCTTTTTCTTCTTTCCATTTTGACAATAAAAGCCAAGGGCCCTCAACCCACGTATAGATCACACCACGAATCCCATACAAAAAATTAAAAACCATAAAAACATGCTTAGAATCGATAACTGATACTGTGGTTAAAATATTGTCACAACGTTTTGCTTGACCCTGTATAAGTAAGTAGGTACAGTATTTGTGTGAAATATCGAAATATCCCATCGACATCCCACTCATACTTTAGTATTCCCAAATAATAATGTCCCGAGGTGTAATCATGTCAGTGCGTGTAGTGGGCGTGTCTTGTACGAATGAGACATTAACTGACGACAAAATAATATGTATATATAACGATAGCATAAGCTCGATTTTAGGTAAACGCTTTCTTTCGTGTATTTTCGGAGTATTCTTTCCTTGTCTGCGCGATCGAAGAATCACGACGCGCCTAATAAAGTGTGCTCACCTGTACATTACAAACCTAGGGTGGTGAATTCGTAAATGTCCTAGATCGCAGGTTTCTGTGGCCCGAACCGAAGGTGAGGGCCATAAATATGCGATCTGGGGCTTTACGAATTACCGCCCGCGGTTTGTCAAAAGTTTTACGTCTTCTATTCTGGAATCTTTCTCGTCGCTCTGTATTCAATCCGTCACCCGCGATAAAATATACCATTTTGCTCCCTAGTCACACAATCTACTTTAACATCACCCTTGGCCGTTAAGTGAGATTTTCTCTCCGCGTAGCGGGCAGAAAATCCCACTTAAATAATTAAGAATAACAATGTAATGTGTAGATATTAAGTTAAACTGTATTCTTCTTATCCAGGTGAATAACATTTAGTATTAAGAATAGAATAAATTTTGTATGCCTCAGGGTAGAACATGGCTGACCCACTATGTATATTTAAACCAACTATTTCATGTACCCATGTTCAGCAAATAAAGAATTTCAATTTCAATACAGAGCGACGCGAAAGATTCCAGAATAGAATCCCGAGCGGAGCGAGCGAGGGATTCTAACGTGGAATCTTGAGCTAGCAAGGGATTCAAGCTATGTCACCCAAGGTTTAAATAATTTTGCTATCGTGTTGCTTTTCACTCCTATGAGAAAACCATAGCAGCAGGGAACAAAATCGTACTTTGCTCCCTAAAGAGCAAAATCATACTTTTCTCCCTGTTAGCGGGGCAGAAATTAAGAGGGAGCAAAATCAAATTTTGCTCCCTCTAAACGGGAAACAAAGTATTCCATTTCGAATAGGAGGAGTGAAAACGAATTTGCTTACCTAAATCACAACATTTAATAGTACTACTACAGGGCGGACACGGCCTATAATACAAAAGGACGATTTATAACACTATTCTAATGAAGTGTCAATGTTTGCGTGAGAGGACGTCTGTACACCTGTGAATGTGTGTGTACTACACTACGCGGGCCAACGATCCACTCTCCATCTCCGCAACTCGCGCTCGCGCCCAGAGAGTGGATCATTGGCCCGCGTAGGTGGTACACACACATTTACAAGTGTACAAACATCCTCGTATATAGGATATTGTATGTGACCCTTTGCAGCTTTTTTGGCGTACCGCTAGCAATAAATGGCCAAACGCAATACCACTGCTGCACTGTATGTACTATATGAGTTCACCTCAGTGACATGAGTTGAGTGTGACAGACGTACAGACAGAACCCTACTTTATGAAACCGAAAATAGCGACTCTATCCAAAGACCGATGTGCGTTATTTACGGCTGGGTCCTGTACTAGGTTCTCACTAAGTTTAAGTTATTCGAAGTTATATTTTGAAGTAGTAAGTAATTATTTCTGTATAAAACATTTATCTTGGTTTGGTTGTTTCTTAGTTATAGACCGCCTATTGGGAGTATAATAGGTAACGAAAAACTGTTCTCACCTATTTTAAGCTATTGTCATAAATGTATGTTAATGTATTAATTTTTTAGTGCCATGTTGAAAACAACGCGCGAGCAGCGATCTCGAAAAAGTGTCTATTTCATTTGTATTGTAATTTTTTCAGTGCCTACATACTCTATTTTCATACAAAAAATTAACATTTCTCTCGGTTTTCTGGCACTGAATGCTATAGAAGAGACTGTTCTTTGTATGCCATTTTTATCATAGTACTTACTCGTAACTTTATTAGCTTACTGTTACGTTAATAAAGAAAAATACTGAACGTTTATAAATTTGGTTTTGTTTTTAGTCAGTTAAGCACAAACATCTACATATACTCTATCATGAGGAAAGTGCATGGCGTTGCAAATTAAAATCAAAAGTTATGTCATGAAATACCTACTTTGCACTGGGGGTCGGCTCTAATGATTTAGAATGTGATCTCTATTTATTTATACAAGCGATCTAAGAAACGGCTCTAACGATTTGGAAGAAGTCCAATATTATAAATGCGAAAGTAACTCTGTCTGTTACCACTTCACGCTTCAACCGCTGGACCGATTGAGATGAAATTGGGCATGGAGATAGTTGGGGTCCCGGAAAAGGACATGGTCTTATTATCCCGGAAAAACGCATGGCTCCCGCGAGAACGCGATAACCTAATTCCAAATTCTGAGATTTTTTCTTCTTGATACGGAAGGTTATTCCTAAGAGTTGGCACCGTGAGCGTGCCAAATAGTAACAATCGATACGCAACACTTATGAGCGTCGTGAACGCTGTGACCGCTTTGAGCGCGATACGGAACGCACCCAATATGACAGTTAACTGTCACATCAGTGAGTGACAGTGACATTCATTTTGTTTTTGTTTGTTTGTTTGGCCCATGTTAGGCCGTTTTATTGAAGGCACGTCATATTATCGTTTGAATTCATTATAATGGGGGTTTTAAGCGAGATAAAGGTGAGTAAATGGTATAGCCGGCCAGTCGCAGGTGGCTGCTCCAGCCGCGGCTGCTAATTGTACGGTGCTCTAAACTTCGAGGCAAATTTAATAGTTATTATTGTTTAATGGCATTCGCGCCTTTTTTGACTGCCTACGGGGACTGCGTGCGACTGCTTGCATATATTCGAGCGCTGCTGGCATGCCCTAACGAGGTAGTGGTAGATGTAGCGAATTTAGGCCATCCAGGATAGTTCATGCTTTGGAGGTTGCCGTTGCCATAAACGATATTTGCCGGCGGACTGTTCTTGGTCCCGCTTTGCATAGGCTCTTCTTAGATCTTGTATAGTCGAACTCACGAAAATCTGAATGGCTGTTTTTTCACAAATAAATATCTCATTTTGTTGTAAAATTATTTTGAAATCCATATTAATTTCCATATCCATATTATTTAATATTATAAATGCGAAAGTAACTCTGTCTGTCTGTTACCTCTTCACGCTTCAACCGCTGGACCGATTTGGATGAAATTTGGTATGGAGATAGTTGGAGCCCTGGGAAAGGACATATACTTTTTATCCCGGACAAGCGCATAGTTCCCGCGGGAGCGCTATAACCGAATTCCACATGGGCGAAGTCACGGGCAGAAGCTAGTGAGTTATATAGTCATGAATTTGACTGCGATATTGCCTGTCGTCTCTATCGTGACTTGTTTGTTTCAGACGCTACTGAACACTTTGTAGTGTATACAAACATATGATTAAATTTAATCAGCAATGTCTCTAGAGACAGGGTTCATTAAGGAGGAGTTGGAGGATGACGCTACGGAGGATTGGGGTTGTGGGCCCACGGAGGACCTGACGGATGAGGCGGTGGACTTGTATGCGGACCATGAGATCAAGGATGAGCTTGTGATTGGGCCGACGTCTCTGCAACCGCCTGACAGCGCCTTCGAGCCCAGAGGTATTTAGTGCCTACTAGGCACTACTTTAAGAGGGCTTACTCCGATGTAGGCAACATTGCAAATAGCTGTCAAATATTTCGCTGTTTTCTTTAAATTCTGAAATGAAAATATGAATTATCGCTCTATGGTTGAATAAAACATTGAGTATGGATTGCAATAATTATCATAGGAACACAATTTTTTTAGGATTATGGAAGTACTATCTTTTGATAACTTTCCATCGCATTTTCCATGCGTTTCAATGTAATCTTATTATTTGAATGGCTAACCGACAAATGTAAAACGAGACGCGTCATTCAACCATAGAATGATAACTTCTTTTTTAATCAGTAATATTGAGAAATTAATAAAAACAGCGAAACATTTTTCAGCTATTTGCGACGTTGCCAACTTTCGGGATAAACCCTCTTAATATGTTTCATTATCATAATACATTTGGCACCACTGTCTTGTTACAATTATACAGTACCTGGGCAATGGAGCTTTGCTTGAGTGAAAATAGCTATAAAGGAATTTTCCTAGAAATGGTTCCTAGCAAAACCCGTATATGCCTAGTTTTATCTCAATCGTTAGAGTCGTTTTCGAGAACACGATTACAAATATTGCTTGTTTCATAGTATATGAATCCTTCTATTTACTACCACAAGGGGTTGCCACGGATCGCTTTCATCCCACTACGCAGATAAACAATGACCGTCTTTCAGAGTATTAGAAATGAAGAGATTATTACTATTTGCTTGCCGCTGTTGCGCACACTCGAGCTGCTGAATGCGCTCCTGGAATCAGTACCAGAGTGCAGTCTATTTGCATGGAGATGGGCAGATGTCTTGTGTTGTGAAATGGTTTTCGAATTACGCCTTACTCAAATTTTAAATTTTGTTAATATGAATGAAAGTTTTATTGGTTTTATGACAGTTTTTGTAAATATTTATATTTCAAGTTGTATATTGTTACTTCTTTACATGGCGCTTCGGTCTGTACTGTAATGCCTTGTAAATGTATTAAAAATTACTTGTAAAAATTAAACATAAAACAGCCGGTTTCTGTGGCGGCTTTAAATTTGCAGCGAGTAAAGTATGGAATGACCTACCCCCGCCACTTAGGAAAAATATGTCCCAGTCATGTTTTAAAACTAAAGGCCGTGCCAGGATAAGCTAAGTGATCCTGCCCCCCTCGAGTTTGGGCTTGTAATTTTTATGGACGGTGTGGCTCTACATTAGTAATTAATGTGCAAAATTTGAGCACCCTAAACTTTATAGTTTTTGTTTAAAAAATAAAAAACGAAATATGATTTTTTTTCGATATTTTTTTTTCTAGCCTACCGATTTTGACGTGCGTCATATATGTTGTACATTTACTAAAGACATGACATAAATAACATTTTCATTAAGCCATACAAAAAAGTTAAAAAACTGCTGAATAAACTTTTCAATTATTTTTTTGCCTACTTCCATTTAAGCGACCGCTCCAATTTTTTCACCAGTGATACACCCACTAACAAGCTATAATATATTTTTTTTTCAAAATTATTGCAAAGGGAGAACATGGAAAAATCTTTACATAAAATACTTTACATACATTCCCAAGACACGCTATAACGCAAAGCGGAATGATCGAGACCTCTTTAAAACGTGCATGTTGCATACTAAATACTGGCCACTTACATTTCATTACATTTAAAAAATATATTTAAAAAAAACCTTTTGCAGTGGAATATTTAATTAACTCCTATCAATCAATTGTCGTAAAAAAAAAAAATTAAAAAATGTATAAAAAAAACCGTTTTTTTTAAATATATTTTTTAAACCTAATGAAATGTAAGTGGCCAGTATTTACGAGGGCGGTTTGATAAGTCAGTGACTTTAAGTAAAACAAAAACCATTTTAACATATAAACTTTTTAATTACAATTCTGATCTCCTTGGTAGCAGTTTTTTTTTTTAAAGGTGGGAAAATAAAAAAGTTATTGAGGCATATGTCGAATACGGTCGGAAAATTGTTGGATAATGGAGAAAAGCGAATTTTGTGTGTTAATTAAACATTACTTTTTACGTGGAAAAACTATAAAAGAGACTGAAAACTGTTTAAAAAAATATTATGGGGAATCTGCTCCTTCTCATGGAATGGTACATAAGTGGTTTACAGAATTTCGTTCTGGGCGTGCCACTACCAATGACACAGAACGCTCTGGTAGGCCAATTGAAGTCACCACTGATGATGTCGTGAATAAAGTTCACGATATTGTTTTGGATGACCGTCGAGTTAAGATTCGTGAGATAGCTGAGACTGTACACATTTCATCTGAACGAGTTTTTCATATCTTGCATAATATTTTGAATATGAAAAAGCTTTCCGCAAGATGGGTGCCGCGTTTGCTGACAGCCGATCAAAAACGACTTCGTGAAACAACTTCCGAGCAATGCTTAGCCAAATTCAAGCGTAATCCCAATGAATTTTTACGTCGTTTTGTGACGGTAGATGAAACGTGGATCCACCATTATACGCCAAAACAGTGGACTTCTGCTAACGAACGGGCCCCAAAGAAAGCGAAAACCGTGAATTCGGCAGGAAAGGTAATGGCCACTGTTTTTTGGGACAGAAAAATATTTTTTGGAGGGGTTGAAAAAGCTGGAACATCGTTGGATGAAGTGTATGGAGTTGAAAGGAGATTATGTAGAGAAATAAAATTAAAAAAGATGAAAAAAAAATTTTTTTCTGCAAAAAGTCACTGACTTATCAAACCACCCTCGTAGTACGCAACATGCACGTTTCTCTAAAGAGGTTTCAATCATTCCGCTTTATATTACAGCAGCGTTTCTAGGGAATGTATGTAAAGATTTTTCCATGTTCTCCCTTCGCTATAATTTTGAGAAAAATATATATTATAGCTTGTTAGTTGGTGTATCACTGGTGAAAAAATTGGAGCGGTCGCTTAAATGGAAGTAGGCAAAAAAAAATATTGAAAAGTTTATTCAGCAGTTTTTTTAACTTTTTTGTATGCTTAATGAAAATGTTATTTATATCATATAATCATCCTTAGTAAATGTACAACATATATGACGCACGTCAAAATCGGTAGGCTAGAAAAAAAAAATCGAAGGAAAATCATATTTAGTTTTTTATTTTTTTAACAAAAACTATAAAGTTTAGGGTGCTCAAATTTTGCACATTAATTACTAATGTAGAGCCACACCGTCCATAAAAATTACAAGCCGAAACTCGAGGGGGGCAGAATCACTTAGCTTATCCTGGCACGGCCTTTAAAAAACTGTTATTAACAAGACAGTTTATGCAGTCATATGTTTATTATATAGGACAGGGTTGAACTATAAAATCAAAAATTACTTGTAGCAATGTATATAATTATAAGTATTTTATAAGTATTTTTAATGATGCAGTCGTGCGATTTTTTATATTTTGTTGTACTTTTCCTTTCTTTTATGTTGTTCATGTCTTCCCCTAGAATAATTTAATAGTACATTATTGCCGTGGCCGGGAAAGTAGGTCTTTGCAGGCTGAGTACTGGTTTAAAGGGCCGAGGCTTCGCCGAGGCCCTTTAATATGTACGAAGCCTGCAAAGCCTTTCGCGTGCCGAGGCTTATATAGTGCTTTTCTCAAAAATGAAAAAAAAAACCTTGATATTAGGTATTCATAATACAGCATTGACACGCACGCAAAGGTAGTCAAGTACTTACAACAAATCCAATGGAACGCCAGTCTTATTTCGTAATCACCGATATTTGACTTTAACAGACACACTAACACGGCAAGTTAAAAACTCGCATGTAGATTTCTCGTTTTTTATAAAAATTAAGACCTTTTATTAATTTTTAAACCAAACTAGTAAACTGTTTTCATGAAATTTAGCTAAATAAATCTGATATACAAGACAAGAACTCCCGCTCTTTATGGATCGTTCTTTTTTTAAATTCCGTTCTGAAATACATTGCGCTGTTTCAGACACGGATAAAAACGTTTGGTTTCGCGTCAATTGACAGATACAGAACATGCAGACTTGGCTGTTTGGGAATTCCTTCGCGTATTTATCAGTTTAAAAAAAAAGTACCTGTACGATAATGAAATTTCATACAACATTCCCTGCGCTTATACATGCCGCGGAAGTAAATTCATACAAATTTCCGGGGCATGCAGTTGAGTTTTTTTTTTTTAATTTTTGACTGATTGTCAATGACGCACTTTGCGGTCTGACAGAAAGCAGACAATGACGAGTTTCCCCGCCATTTTTGAGAAAATGTAGCTTTTTTTTTCTTTGATCTTTAGGTCTACTCATCCCCATGTTAAAATGTTACCGTGGCTCTGTATAAAGGTCGGGCTGACAACCAGCGCTGCGCGGTCGTGCTCCGCACACTCGCAGCCCATGCTGAGTCCGGTCCTATTGCCACCTACTTTACCTTGTGCATGCTTTATTTAATTTTGTTTGTGGCAATAAATCATTATCTTATATTAAACTAGCTGACCCCGCGGACTTCGTACCGCCTTAGAATTTTCTTTGCTATAAACCTCACGGAGCCCGAGACCTTTCCAACGAATGCAAAACCGTGGAAATCGGTTCGTGCGTTCTGGAGTTATAGCGTCAGGAAGGAAAACCCGACTTATTTTTATATAGTAGAAGAATAAATAAATATTATGATGTCATAGTAAAAGATGTATCTGGGTGTATAATAAATTTCATCTCTTGTGATGCGATGAGTGCAATCGGGCGGCCGCGGGGATAGCGGCGCGATAGTGGCGTCAGTTGAAGTGGTCAGTTTGTTACAGACCGAGCGCGCCGCGTGCCCGGTGCACGCGCAGCCGCGAGTCACGCAGCCACACTACGACACGTGAGCACACACGCTGGGGAGAAGCCATACAAGTGTGATGCCTGCGACTATAAGGCAGCTCATTCAAGTAATTTAAAGAAACATTCAATGAGCGCTCTCGCTGGTGTGAAGCCTTACAAATGCAGACACTGTAATCATGCATGCAGTATGAAAGGTAATTTAGTACAACACGAGAGGACACACACTGGAGAGAAGCCATTCAAATGTGATGTCTGCGACTATAAAGCAGCTCAATCAAGTACTTTAAAGGAACATTCAATGAGCGTACACGCGGGTGTGAAGCCTTTCAAATGCAGACACTGTGATCATGCATGCAGCAGGAAGGGTGATTTACTAAAACACGAGAGGACACACACTGGAGAGAAGCCATACAAGTGTAATGCCTGCGACTATAAGGCAGCTCGTTTAAATATTTTAAAGATACATATAATGAGCGTACACGCGGGTGTGAAGCCTTTCAAATGCAGACGCTGTAAATATGCATGTAGCCGGAAAGGTGATTTACTAAAACACGAGAGGACACACACTGGAGAGAAGCCATACAAGTGTAATGTCTGCGACTATAAGTCAGCTCATTCAAGTGGTTTAAAGCAACATTTAATGACCGTACACACTAGTGTGAAGCCCTTCAAATGCAAACACTGTAAATATGTATGCAGCCGGAAAGGTGATTTACTAAAACACGAGAGGACACACACAGGAGAGAAGCCATACAAGTGTGATATCTGTATCTATAAGGCATCTGAGTTAAATAAATTAAAACGACATGTTATGCGTAAACATGCTAAAGTGAACCCGTGAAGCCTTTCAAATGTGGCGCAATAGCACAGTCGAGTTTGTTGATATGTGTACATTTTTGGATCTTTTATCAACCGGGGAATGTGCAAAAGTGAGGTCATATTTTCTATTACAGTTTGCCTTGGAAAAAAAGTGTGAAAAAAATTGAGTCGCTACTTTCGTGAGAGTTTTGTAGAAGTGTGGAAGTTTTCTGAAGCAAGCAATGTCTTTATGAAGTTTAAAATTTTAGCTCCACCTGCCACTGCTCTTCTCTCTTTCTCCACCCTACACCACACGGCGGACACGGCCTATAAAAGCACGATTTCGAACACAATGGACAAGAATACGCAAAGCTCGACTTAGATGGCGCTGCAAACGCTTGACCCAAACCAAAACACAAATACTGCAGCTGTCAAATTTTTACGGATATTTTTGTTGAAATTTTTTAAGTAGATTTGTTTAAAATAGTTAATAACTGAACCAAAATTGAAATTGTGGTCAATAATAATAATAATAATAATAATTGCGTTTATTTCAGGCAGAGCCCATATTTTAACAATATCAATGTCACACTATACATTATACAATTACAATTTAAATTAAAAATAAAATCAAATCAACACAATAATAATAATAATAATAAAAATTTTAAAATTGAAAAATGGTCCTTAAAAATTTAATTATTTAATGTTACCCATTACTAACCTCAATAATATGACCACAATTTTAATTTTGGTTCAGTTATTTGTGATGGAAATGAAGACATCCCAATGCAATTATACCTGCCCCAGATACATACCAAGTCTTTCGGAAATACGTGTCGTCCGTTCTCATTGCATCCTGGAACTGCACAGCGCGGCATTTTAAAATAATTTAAGTAAAACCAATAACAACAAATATTTCTCCATGTAATTGACAGATGGTTTGGGTCAAGCGATTGCAGCGCTCCTAGTGGCCAAATTATGCAGATTTCTTGTCTATTCGAATGAAGTGTTAATGTTTGCGCGTGTGTGTACCACTACGCGTGCCAACGATTCACTCTCCATCTCCGGATGTAACAAATGACGGTACGGGCGAGTTGCGTGCCGGCTAGATTTAGGCGGTTGATTCCGTGGCCATTCTGTATGTAGTACTATTAAATATTCACAAAAACTATCATTTCGTATTTATACTAAGTCAGAATTTGTATTTAATTCTCCCAATATTCATTCATACTATAAAAACAATTTGAAATTAACCAGAACTTAACGGATTCTTTGAATTTACTAAATTTAGTTTATTTTTTATACACATCTGGTAACTTATTATACACTCTGATACGCATTATATGTATATACATTGTTGTCAATTATTTTTAAACTGGATGGAGGTTTGAAAAGTTTATTCTTATATTTCGAATGTGCACTTTATGATTACCCTTTACACCGGTGGTCGGCAAAGTACGGCCCGCGGGCCAACTCCGGCCCGCGGGCCAACTCCGGCCCGCGAAACCATTTTATCCGGCCTGCCGCGGATACATCGAAATAGTTTGTATATGGCCCGCGATGATTATATTTTGAGGATTCACCCGTTATAAAGTAAAATATTTGAATACATAGAATGACATACATAGATAGATAGATGAATAAGTAAAAGAATCAGTTTGTCTAGTTAGCAGAATAAAAACAATTTCATGTGTCTCACACACCTGGGCCTTCGAATAAAAGTAAATAAATTAAACCGTTTTTTTTATTTTTATTATGTTGTTATTTTAACCGTTAAAAAAAGGTTGAGATATTTCAGAGGAGGGCCAGAGTTGCAGCAAAACTGCACTTTTATATAAAACCGTTAAATTTTAAAATTTTACATTTTTGCTGCAATTCTGGCCCGCCTCCGAAATTTCTCAAGCTTTCTGGCCCCCCACGAAAAAAGTTTGCCCACCCCTGCTTTACACCATACAGTGTAAAATAATATCTTAGGTTAGTTATGAAAAAAATAAAAACATCTGAAAATAAATTCAACGCGTAGGAAGCGGCATTGCGTTTGGCCTATTTCTATTTTGAATTCGTATTCGTGCGCTTAGTTCCCGCGGGAACGCTATAACCGAATTCCACGCGGACGAAGTCTCTTTGAGCCGACCCCCAATGCCAATTAGGTACTTCACCTAATTGGCATTGGGGGTCGGCTCAAATGATTTAGGCTGAAAATGAATGACACCATTTATTATTATTATTTATTCATACACTAGCAGGTGAAAGCTGATGCGTGTATGTCACTTTATGTTACAGACAACATAACTCTTTGCATGTTAACTTTTAATACATTTAAGACTGGCCGGTTAGAAACTTATGTTTTCTTTTCTCTCTTCACTTTTGACATATTGTCGTACGTATTTGCTCCTCATATTAAATTCATTTTATATTATAAATCTTTTTCTATTTCTTACATGGTGCCGAAACCAGGGAAAAATAAAAAAAAAAAATTGAAATCTTGATCACTGTGTTCGTCAGTTTTGGGAGGCAGAGAAGGTTCCTGATGTGTATCACGAATCCCTGTCAGAGCACGAGTATAGCGAGAAGGTATTTCAAGAATCGGTAACATTAAGAGACAATACATTTGAGGTCAAATTTCCGCTCAAGATTGAATTGCAGGATGTCGACCCTTCCAACTCTTACGCGATTTCTTTACAGCGTTTATACAATTTAGAAAAAAGATTTTCTAAGGATCCAGTTTATCACGATTTATACAAACAATTTATACACGAGTACCTAGAATTAGGGCACGCTAAAATAATTAATACAGAAAACTGTGATCCACAAGATGAACCATTATTTTTTCTACCACATCATGCGGTATTGAGGCCTGACCGACAAACGAATAAACTTCGCGTTGTGTTCGACGGCAGTGCCAAGACCAAAAATGGTCTCAGTCTTAATGACATTATGTGCAAAGGCCCTGTAGTTCAGCGGTCCTTATTCGATATAATAATGCAGTTTCGCACGTACAAATACACTCTGCAATGTGATGTTCGCCACATGTACAGAATGATACTGGCACATCCAGAATGTAGGAGGTTACAGAATATTTTATGGCGCGAAGATGGGGTTATGAACATCCTGCAATTGCAAACCATCACCTATGGTTTGACGTGTTCATCCTTTCTAGCTACCAGATGCCTCATAGAGTTGGCTAGAATGTATGAACAGGAATACCCTACGGCTAGCGCGGCTATAATAAACAACTCATTTGTCGATGACATTGAGACCGGGCATGCAACTTTTGAAGGTGCAATGCAACTTAAAAACGAGCTCATTTCGCTCATGAGGCTCGCCAGTTTTAGGACTCATAAGTGGGTGTCAAATTGCCCAGAGCTCCTATCCGACTTGCCTCAGACCAGTTTAGGTTTCAATCCTAAAGATATAGATGAAGACAACACAGTGATCAAGATTTTGGGTTTATCGTATGATGCAAAGAGTGATGAATTTTGCATGAGCGGTCGAGCAGTTACTCCCACTGAGTTTGTCGCTAATTATCGCGATTTCTACATCGAGGCGAGTGTAAACGAGACTTAACGATTTTTTGTACTGGTATTACGAATGAAGTAACTTGGGCGGGAATCGCTATGATTTCTGACAGCTAGGAGTTCGCCTGTGAGTTGCATAGAGGCGGCTAGGGGAGAGTGAGAGTAATGTGGTAAAAGAGAGCTAATAAGTAAGTTGAGACAATTAGAGGTACTGTACAGACATTCAGCGATTGGTAAGTGCTTTCTGATTGTTCAACTATGACGGAGACGCTGAGAGGTGATGCAGTATAAGAGTAGAGTAAACTAGAGTCACGGTGGATTGGGAAGGTCTATGGGGAAGGTGGAGGACCCTCCAAGGGACAAAGAGATCCCTTGTTATGTTGAGAGGAGTAACTCCGCATAGGCTGAAGATCGGGTTAGAGATAGCCCGGTCTGTCGGCCAACGGCGGCTCTCAACTATGAATAAGAGAAAGATACTAGTAAAGATGCTGCATCTCTCGGCGTGCCCCTCAGAGATTGTTGCCTAGGTCTATACTATGTATGAACCCTTATTTCATTATGCCCATACATACATGCATACATGAACATACAGACATTTATATTGTTAAGACAAAATGGTGAAAGTGTGCTGGGATATAATTATTATAAATTTTTATATAACAATGTAAAGTTTGCTATAGAGTACATTACTAGCGAAACAGATTTATAATTCATTAAATTTGCAATACCAAATTAGGTCTGCAGACAAGTTTCCTTGAATTGGTTTCTATTTAGTGTGATATGCAATGTACTATTTGAAATTGAATTATCACACTCAGAGTCTAAGAAAGTAGTTTCTGCTGAGCAATCAGCCCCAAGAGCCTAGGCAAGTAGGTAGGCACCGCTGGAGTGACAGCAAAGAGTCTGAGCAATCAGCCCCAAGAGCCTGGGTAGGCACCGCTGAAGTGACAGCAAAGAGTCTGAGCAATCAGCCCCAAGAGCCTGGGTAGGCACCGCTGAAGTGACAGCAAAGAGTCTGAGCAATCAGCCCCAAGAGCCTGGGTAGGCACCGCTGGAGTGACAGCATAGAGTCTGAGCAATCAGCCCCAAGAGCCTGGGTAGGCACCGCTGGAGTGACAGCATAGAGTCTGAGCAATCAGCCCCGAGAGCCTGGGTAGGCACCGCTGAAGTGACAGCAAAGAGTCTGAGCAATCAGCCCCAAGAGCCTGGGTAGGCACCGCTGGCGTTACAGCATGTTTGTCTTTGTCTGAGAGAGTCTGAGCAATCAGCCCCAAGAGCCTGGGTAGGCACCGCTGGCGTCACAGCATGTTTGTCTTTGTCTGAAAGAGTCTGAGCAATCAGCCCCAAGAGCCTGGGTAGGCACCGCTGAAGTGACAGCAAAGAGTCTGAGCAATCAGCCCCAAGAGCCTGGGTAGGCACCGCTGGAGTGACAGCATAGAGTCTGAGCAATCAGCCCCAAGAGCCTGGGTAGGCACCGCTGGAGTGACAGCAAAGAGTCTGAGCAATCAGCCCCAAGAGCCTGGGTAGGCACCGCTGAAGTGACAGCAAAGAGTCTGAGCAATCAGCCCCAAGAGCCTGGGTAGGCACCGCTGGAGTGACAGCAAAGAGTCTGAGCAATCAGCCCCAAGAGCCTGGGTAGGCACCGCTGAAGTGACAGCAAAGAGTCTGAGCAATCAGCCCCAAGAGCCTGGGTAGGCACCGCTGGAGTGACAGCATAGAGTCTGAGCAATCAGCCCCGAGAGCCTGGGTAGGCACCGCTGAAGTGACAGCAAAGAGTCTGAGCAATCAGCCCCAAGAGCCTGGGTAGGCACCGCTGGCGTTACAGCATGTTTGTCTTTGTCTGAGAGAGTCTGAGCAATCAGCCCCAAGAGCCTGGGTAGGCACCGCTGGCGTCACAGCATGTTTGTCTTTGTCTGAAAGAGTCTGAGCAATCAGCCCCAAGAGCCTGGGTAGGCACCGCTGGCGTTACAGCATGTTTGTCTTTGTCTGAGAGAGTCTGAGCAATCAGCCCCAAGAGCCTGGGTAGGCACCGCTGTCGTTGCAATATGTTTGTCTTTGTCTAAGAGAGTAGACTCTGCTGAGCAATCAGCGCCCAAGAGCCTGGGTAGGCACCGCTGGCGCTACAGCATGTTTGTCTTTGTCTGAGAGAGTCTGAGCAATCAGCCCCAAGAGCCTGGGTAGGCACCGCTGTTGTTGCAGTATGTTTGTCTTTGTCTAAGAGAGTAGACTCCGCTGAGCAATCAGCGCCCAAGAGCCTGGGTAGGCACCGCTGGCGTTACAGCATGTTTGTCTTTGTCTGAGAGAGTCTGAGCAATCAGCCCCAAGAGCCTGGGTAGGCACCGCTGTTGTTGCAGTATGTTTGTCTTTGTCTAAGAGAGTAGACTCCGCTGAGCAATCAGCACCCAAGAGCCTGGGTAAGCACCGCTGGCGTTACAGCATGTTTGTCTTTGTCTGAGAGAGTCTGAGCAATCAGCCCCAAGAGCCTGGGTAGGCACCGCTGTCGTTGCAATATGTTTGTCTTTGTCTAAGAGAGTAGACTCCGCTGAGCAATCAGCGCCCAAGAGCCTGGGTAGGCACCACTGTAGAGAGAGTAGTCTTTGTTGAGATATCATTACCCGAGAGCCTGGGTATCACTGTAAACACAGCACCTTGGAGTAGAGAGAGTAGAGACAGCTGATGTGTATAGCTGTAGGCCTGTAGTAGGCAGAGTTAAAGAATGAGATCTTTAAGTGTCTAGTGAGTATGCATCACAAGTGTCAGATCCTAAATTTATATTTTGAGAGACTTCACCAAAGCATTACAACCCAAGAGCCAAGATGAGTACCTTGAAAGTATTAGTGGTCAAGAGTACTTATAGTGTCAGTAGTGCCCCTTAGTGGCAATGAGTAACTTGAAGAGTTTATGAGAAATAGTGTAATAAGTTTCATGTAAGTGAACTTTGTAATGAAATGCTAAGCTAGCATGACCGCCCAGGTGTTCATTCGTTGATTGATAAGTTAGTGCAGTACAAATTAAGTCTCAGTTACAACAACAGGTAGAAGTTTTCCCTTGAACAAGCTGTAAAAGTTATCATCCAAAAGTAAGCATATTTCTACAAGAATCTGAAGTATGCTGGTCCATATGTGCTTTTTGTACTCTTCCTTATAGTAATAGTCCACAATATTGAGTGAAATTGTGTCCGATTTTATAATTTTCAGCATGTTTTAGACATGAACAGAATAAAAAGCGATTATTTACAGAAAAGTAAAATGACAATTGACAGTTAACATAAAAGATTGCCATAACCAAAATCGGAGCGACATAGGTCAATTAATCGATTAATCGGATGGTTCTATTTATTCGATTCGTTCCTTCACCGCGGCGCGCGATGACATAAGGATGACTCAGATTGCGGATAGCGTGGAGGTAATAGTACATCCGGAGTATTCCGGAGCGAGTGGTGTCAGTTTTTGAAGCACTGGAAGTTAAGCTTAGAGACGTAAGCCCGAAGACCGTTTTTTCGTTTACAATTCAAAAAATAGGCCCATGTTTTTGACGTTTTCCTTTGTCTCTCGTATAGTGTTGGATGAAGAGAGAGACAAGACTTAACCTCCGCTCGCCCCCGCGCACCTGGCCCGGAACTTAGTCCAGAGCGGGCTCCAGTTATAGGTACTATATGTTACATCCATGGGGGGAATAGTTACTCTGCTGAAATTGATGTTATGTCGTGATGTGAGAGTACAGATGGCTGGTTCGAGTGTGACATACGCATACTCGTTTCGCGTTGGCTGTCTGTGGTTGACACAACAACCCGTTGCTGTGCTACCGGCATGTGAATGGCAACCGTCGACTTTTGTACTCATTGTGTACTTATTAATGAGCATGTTTAATGTGTAAAATTTGAACATTACATTTAAACCTGCATTTGATTTTATACTTCGTTTGATATAGCAACCTTAGCATTCAAACCCAGATACAGTGTTCCGTGAGTAACAATCTGTAGGTATTTGACATTTCAAGTCTAGTGAATAAGGCCAGGCGATAGGTCGAACAAGACTACCGTGTATCTCACTCCTATACCTACTACAACATACGAGTAGGATGCACTGAGCATGCTGGTGAGTAATTAAATGTTTGCAAGGCAGAATTTTATTAGTCAACGATAGAGAACGGTAGGTAGAACATTATTGCGGTGGCAGCTGCAATGTGGACGCGATAAAATGAACGTCATGCATGTCGCCCGAAAGCGACCAGACCTCGTAGTAACTACACAATTATTATAACGAGGGTCTTTCCTTTACCAGTTGGTAAAATAAGTATTCAGTACCGATTTTCATTCGGATGCGAATGGCTTATCGCAAAATAACTATTCGAGTTAATGACGACACAACGTCAAATAAATCGGAAAATAGTCGATTTGACTGAAAATGAAAAGTGTACTGCTATCGATTTATCGATTAGAATAGCGGATCATGACAGCGACTTTCATTCGATATCGATTTTCATTTGGCAACATTTAGTACGACGGTTCTCACTGACCTGTTCTACATGCAGTGAACGGAAACAGCGCTCTTATTGGTCAGAATCTTGTCACCGTAGATTCACTAATGTATAGGATTATTCTATTGGCTACACGCGAGGTTCCAGAGTCTAATCGGAATTTAAAAACAGACTGTTTGTGTATCTTTTACTACTACCGCTCGAAAGGTTGTTTTTATTTAACTTTTCACTTAAAGCGTTGGTTCAAGTTGTTTAAAAGTTGTATGTAGATAGAATTAACAGGAAAGTGAAGTGCAGGCGAAAGTTACTACTTATAATTCGTGAAGTGTTTCTAATCAGTGCGTACAGTGGAATCGATCGTGAGTATTTTAATGATATATTGAAGAATAAGAGTACAAATCCAGTGTAGTTTCGAAGTAACGCCATCCGTTGCATCAAAGCATCTCTTAATACCTTATATAAGCCTTGAAGGAACTCGCTGTTTTGTAAGGCGAAATGCACAATATACATTTCATATGGAACATCTAGTTCGGGTTGCAATAAATACATGGGCGCCTTACAGGCGCTTACACTACCGTGTATTTCAAGTGGCCATTTGTTTACAGAGAAAGAGCATCATGTCGGCGTTAATACACGCCGCCGCTACCATGGAACAGTTCAGTGGAGCGGGTTCAAAACCTTCCTGAATACCATGGAAGGAGCAGCCAAGGAAAGCCTTGACGGTCTAGGTGTTGTCAACGAGAATAACAAGATAGCAATAGACGCCATGAAGACCAAGTATACAGAATAGAGGAACATGATTCTTGCTATGGAGTGCTGAATAAAATCCCAAATTGTACTCATACACCGGAACGCCATCAGAATGTAGATCTTGTTGACAGACATGGATTGATTTCGGTATCAAAAGGTAAAGGTTTCGGTAAAGAGTGAAGATGCCAAAGATGAATTTATATCACCACCGGACTTGACAAGACCCCCTGGATTTGACAGCTATTCCTGAATAACTATAGATATTCTCATTGGAAGTGACTACCACTTCCTCTTTATTAGAAATAATACAGTTCAGATTGACCAAAACCTCTTAGTAGATACTGACTTTGGATGGATTGTATCACGGGCAATATGAAGCAGGTACATTGACAGTAGTAGTGACCTGCCACCAGCACAGCTGTGAGTGTTTGTGCTCTCGTGAAAACATAGTATAGCCTTGAAAATATGGTTATAACTGACTTTGTAGAAGCCACTAGAGAAGAAGGGGCGGTCTAATGTTTTAATGAGACCATGGACTATTGTAATGGATAATACTTTATAAAATTGCCATGGACGCATACCTTCTTGACCTCCTAACTAACGGTCAGCATGTTCTACATGGATAATCTTGTCAATTGTCCTAACACAACTCAGGAAGCCCTGACATTATTTCACAGAGCTACAGATTTAAAAACTATTGATGTATCAGAGGAACTGGTCATCGAAAACCAACTTGTTTGTATGAGAGATACCAGAACAATAAAAATCCTATAGGATATTAGTGAAGATGTGCTGACAATAAATATGAAAGAAGCGTTGTTTACTAGTGATTATCAAGAGAAGACACTGCAGTATTGTGTCTCCGGTCATTCTACAGATTCAGCTGTTTCTATGGGAATTGTAGGAAAGAAATGCAAGTGAGATACAATCATATTTGAAGAGTTGATCAAGAAATATGAGACTATTATAACCAACTTGAATAGAAACAAACCTGAAGGGGATAGTAGAATATGAAATGTATTGCTTCAGCAACGCCTCAAAAGACTTACACACGGCGGTTGTATAACTCCAAATCAGCAATAATCACGAAGTAAAAACTGCTCTTATGATGGCAAAGAGTAGAGTTGTCCTACTTGAAAGAACATCTGGAACTATCAATAGGCAAGCACTAAGCAGTATCAGTAGGAGTAGGACAGAAGGATAGAAGACGTGGCTTGCAGATATCCACCTGAGAAACCACCAAGTCCTGTCACTTGCTGCCGTAGAGGCGGAGGGTCTGGAGGGACAGTCTCCAGATTATGTAACATACCAAGATCCTAACATCAATACAATAGCAGCGCTAAAGCGAAAGTCCAAGGAATAAGGAACCTGCAAGAGACATACTTCCCAGATTAGATCAGAGGTAATGAGATGAACTTCGCTCGCAGCTTGGGATTATTCACCTACACAGACGGACTAGAGATTGAATGAAGCAGACTGACTTGTCATACGACATGTCACACCCTATTCTCTTGCCCAGAAACTGAATTCACGGGAAATGTCATGTCAAAAGATGTACACATTCATCAACAATAATGGATACCTAAATGTCGGTCCATAGTAGAGAGAGTACTAAGAAGATGTTTACCAAGAGAGTGAGTAAACTACATCACACCGTTTATATAAAGATAAGATACAGATAAAGAGCTAGAAAAGATGTGGATTTGTCTTTTCACGTGTCTAACGGTGAGAACTATACACCAAGAGGCAGTTCAGAATTTGACTGCTGACGAATGTATGTAGACAGCATAAGTAGAAGCATGTCGGCGACAGTCATCTCAGATAACGCACTATATGTCAAATTGAGTGCTCAATTATGAATACTGCGTCAGAAAAAACATGGAAGTTGCTCCGCAACTTGCTCCGTGGCGAGGTTTCTACGAGAGATTCGTGGTTCGTACAACACTGTATGTAAAGAACCGTAGACCATTGACTCTAGTAGGAAAGAACAGAGTTTGAACTAGTTCTCAGAGCTTCGGACTTCTTATCTTTAAGTAAATGTTTAACTGTAGAGATGTAAGATGATTGCAACACAGAACAAATAAATAGCTCAACGAAGAAGAATATACTTGAAGGTTGAAACACGGCCAGAACATTTTGAGAACATGTTTGTCAATCAATAGCCGATGAGTCTCAAGATAATGGTACCAACCTTCACCCAAATTGCTGTTGGGTAGTCACATATGCGCCATCCATTGGAGATCTTATCCAAATCAAGGGCGCATCAAGGAACACAGCCACTTGGAAGGTTGGTAGAATAATCAACCTTATCAAAGAATTGATTGTGATGAACATCAATGAGTAGCCATAGTTCGGGTTAGAGCAGTATGTTCACTATCAATTAGACACTTTTACCCGTTGCTACTTGAAGAGCAAGAATCTACCTCGGGGAATAATTCCAAGATAGATTTAGTTGGTGAGAGCTTACCCGATTTGGCTATCTACAGAACCATGTGTCCGATCTCCACTGTCGCAGCCACCAGAAGGACCACAACTCGATAGTCGGAAAACCGATCAAATAACTGAGCCGGGACATTAAAGTATAGAGATGAGAGTCACAGTTGATGAAAAGAACATTGTTCACGCTTGATATTGCGGTAAATTGCCAAATGTTTAGTAAAGTTGTCACTAGGTGTCGTTGAGGCATTCCTACATTGCGCTATCAGTAGCACAACCTATAATGCATAAGTTTTGTGAAGAAATTTCAATATATGTACTTCGACAGCAGCAGTTGTTTCATTTTGGGAACCTGTAGGGGGCGCTTTTTGGGACTACGCGGTTGTACAAACATAGATAGTGAAGCCAGTAACTCGGTGGCTTCAATTGATGTTGAAGAGATTGAGAGTGATAGTCTACCCGCTTGTGAAGAGACAACTGGGACCAGATCTATCGAAGAGGATGGAGAAACTTCAACACTTGGAACCGAGAGACGAGCCGCTGCGATAAGAGCGAGGTAAAAGATCGCAGAGTGGACTCGTCTGTTGCCTTGCCTTGTTCTTAGTGCTCGCCCTCCGGAGTGTCGCTAATTATCGCGATTTCTACATCGAGGCGAGTGTAAACGAGACTTAACGATTTTTTGTACTGGTATTACGAATGAAGTAACTTGGGCGGGAATCGCTATGATTTCTGACAGCTAGGAGTTCGCCTGTGAGTTGCATAGAGGCGGCTAGGGGAGAGTGAGAGTAATGTGGTAAAAGAGAGCTAATAAGTAAGTTGAGACAATTAGAGGTACTGTACAGACATTCAGCGATTGGTAAGTGCTTTCTGATTGTTCAACTATGACGGAGACGCTGAGAGGTGATGCAGTATAAGAGTAGAGTAAACTAGAGTCACGGTGGATTGGGAAGGTCTATGGGGAAGGTGGAGGACCCTCCAAGGGACAAAGAGATCCCTTGTTATGTTGAGAGGAGTAACTCCGCATAGGCTGAAGATCGGGTTAGAGATAGCCCGGTCTGTCGGCCAACGGCGGCTCTCAACTATGAATAAGAGAAAGATACTAGTAAAGATGCTGCATCTCTCGGCGTGCCCCTCAGAGATTGTTGCCTAGGTCTATACTATGTATGAACCCTTATTTCATTATGCCCATACATACATGCATACATGAACATACAGACATTTATATTGTTAAGACAGAGTTGTCAACTAAGCGCAGCGTTTTAAGCTCAATCAGCAGATTATATGATCCAATGGGATTCGTTGGACCGGTTACTATGAGGGCCAAGTTAATTTTGCAGGAACTGTGGCATTACAACCTAGAATGGGATACACCTTTGCCCAGCGAACTGGATAAGATGTGGCAATATTTTTATGCAAACCTTGTCACCATGCCTACAATGCAAATCGCACGCTATGTACAAATTGCAGATGCAGATGAAGTTCAGCTTGTAGGCTACTGCGACGCCTCGTCTCTAGCATATGGCTGTTGTATATACATTAAGGTCAAGGTTAAAGGCAATACTCACATTCACCTGCTTTGTTCGAAGTCCAGGCTGGCTGGTATAAATTCAAAATTAACCGTTCCGAAATTGGAGCTCAACGGAGCTTTATTGCTAGCAATGCTTATGTCAAAGGTAGCTTCTACATTATATATAACTGATATCCATATGTTCTGTGACTCTAAAATCGTGCTTGGCTGGCTCGAAACTTCACCTGTAAAGATCCCTGCTTACATAGGAAACCGAGTTAAAGAAATTAATAAACTAACGCAGGGCATGCTTTGGCATTTTACGCCAGGCTTATTAAATCCAGCTGACATTCTTTCCCGGGGCGCTGATCCTCAGGAAATTTCAGAAAATGGGCTATGGAAGCATGGGCCTGATTACTTGCTAGAATGCGATACATATAATTTGTTCATGTCTGAATTAGAAAGGCCGTTCCTGATTGATACTGAAGAAAGGGGACAAGCCTTATGTCATACAGTTGTAGATAATGAACCTATTCATTTTTTCTTCGAAAAATATTCGAGTCTGTTTAGAGCTACAATTGTAATGGCATATGTATTGAGATTTATAAACAAATGTAAAAGGTGCGAGACCAATATCTCACAGGTGTCTCTCAAAGAGTTTAGAACAGCTTTGAGCGCTATTATAAAAGGGGTTCAAATCTATTATTTTGCTGCAGAATATGCATGTCTGCTCGATAATAACCCAGTGAAAGGACAATTAAGTCGTCTTTGTCCATTTATAGATGAAAACGGTATTCTAAGAGTTACGGGTAGATTGCACAATGCTGATCTAAATTATGCAGTCAAATTTCCTATCATTTTGCCAAAGCGTTGTCATGTAACAACACTTATCATTAGACAAGAACATTTATCCATGTTACACGGTGGTCTAAAGCTTTTGTTAGGGAGCTTGTTTCAAAGGTATTACATTATCAACTGTGTCAGAGAAGTCAAAAGTGTAATTTTCAAATGTGTTCCTTGCAGCAGACATAGAGCAGAGGCTTCTCAGCAATTAATGGGTTCATTACCTAAAGATCGTGTGACTCCTGCCCGGGTATTTCAGAAGGTGGGATTAGATTACTGTGGCCCATTTGAGATCAAGCAATCCTCAAAGCGTAACAGTATCATCACCAAAGGGTATGTTGCTTTATTTGTTTGTTTCGCTTGCAAAGCAATACATCTTGAAGTCGTCTCGGACATGTCAACATCTGCCTTTCTAGCCGCCTTCAAAAGATTTGTTGCGCGTAGAGGGGTACCATCTGACGTTTATTGCGATAACGCCTCCACATTCAAAGGAGCTAATAATCAGTTGAAAGATTTGTACAAATTACACAATAGTGAGGAATTTGAGAATGAAGTTCACACTTACGCTCTTCAAAAAGAAATACGCTTTCATTTTATCCCTAAATATAGTCCGAATCATGGAGGTTTGTGGGAATCGGGAGTAAAGACAGCTAAATATCATCTGAAACGAATCTCTTCCTGCAAGGTTTTTACTTATGAGCAGTTTAACACTATCATTATTGAAATTGAGAGCATATTAAATTCACGTCCACTTGTTTCAACTACTACCACGACTCAGGATCATAATGATTTTTCCTGTTTAACCCCAGGTCATTTTATTATAGGTTGTCCTTTAACAGCCATTCCACAGCCAAATATAACCGAAATACCTTCTAACAGATTACAATTTTGGAAATGTTGTGAACAAATCAAACAGCATTTCTGGAAGGCTTGGTCAAAGGACTATTTATCGGCTCTAAACGAACGCACTAAATGGCGAAAGGTTTTGCCTGATCTCAAAGAGGGTACAATAGTACTTTTAATTAACATAAATACACCTCCGCTTCACTGGCCTCTGGGCAGGATCACAAAAACTTTTTGTGGAAATGACAATAGGGTTAGAGTCGTTAATGTACAGACATCAAATGGAAAAATTCATCGTCGAGCTGTATCTAAAATAGTAGTTTTACCAGTTGAATAAATATGTATATAATTCAGTTAGTTTTAAGTCTCGGTCTTGTATGTTTGTTTACCTAAATATTTCTTTGTGTTAATATTTCATGTAAATATTTTCTTGAAACCGAGATTTTGTTTAGTACAGAATAATTGTACCTATACATTTCATAGTCAAGTCAGTATGATTGTTATAATTTTCTTAATGCATATTAATTTAAGTATCAATTCATAGTTGTTTTCTCTTCTTAGGCCGGCAATTTATGTTACAGACAACATAACTCTTTGCATGTTAACTTTTAATACATTTAAGACTGGCCGGTTAGAAACTTATGATTTCTTTTCTCTCTTCACTTTTGACATATTGTCGTACGTATTTGCTCCTCATATTAAATTCATTTTATATTATAAATCTTTTTCTATTTCTTACACTGCACATTTTAGGGTTCCGAAGTCCACAAGGAACCCTTAAGGTTTCGCCATGTCCGTCCGTCCGTCCGTCTGTCCGCACTATTGTTCGGAGATGCTTAGTTCTAGAAAGCTGTAATTTGGCATGAATATACATATTAGTTACGCTGACAAAGTGGTACAATAAAATTCTGTTTTTTTTTATAGGGTACCCTACTCGTAAAGTGGGGATGTATTTTTTTTTCTTGCGTGCCCCATAGTGCGGCATATCGTTGAATAGGTCTTGAAAAAATATTGTTAGTTTGTTAAACCCATTTTTTGATTAAGTGATGCGTTTGTGAAATATTAAGCTTTAAAGTGCAATTTTTTGTTAGAGTCACGTGCCCCCCCCCCCCTGCCAGCTAAATGGTGGTAATTGGATGACTGAAAAAAATAATACTTATTCAGAAATAAATGAAAATAGTGAGTCTATTTGCGATGTCGCCAAGTTTCGGAACTTTATATACATTTATATACAAGTAAGTACTTGTATATAAATAAATACTCAATTTCTGTCGACTTATAACAAGATGTCATGCAATCTAAAATAAATCATCTTAGCTCACCACAAGTTTTAAAAAGTAAAGGATGTAGGTCTGTAATTTGGTATTGCTATATGAAACGCATTAGCACCCTCATTGACAGGCCTGCCTTAAGGCATTCACTGCCACCAACGCATATATGCGTTTTGCTGACTTTCCCGCAGTGCCTCGAACGCACATGTGCGTTGCAATGTTCCCTTAATGACAGATGTGGCACCTGGCGAAAGTTCGTAAAAAGAAGTGGCAGTGAATGCGTTAACCATACACTTTTGAAAAGCCTTTTCAGACCTCACTTGACATTGTGGACTATAACCATTAAGTGTTTCTTTACATCACAAGCTTTAGCTGATCTGTATTCACATCTCTCACATGTATAGCTTTTCGGCTTGACAGTATGTTTCCTCAAATGTGTTTATACAACTTTTTATTACACATACAGATGTTACACTTTAGAACATTCAAACCAGCGTGCATACTATTTAAATGTAACTTCAATAGTGAAAAGTTAACCGTCTTGAATTTACAGTGAGTGCATTTATGATATTTCTCTCCATTATGACTTCTTTGGTGAACCAACAAAGAGTTCATATCAACAGATGTGTAATCGCAATATTTACACAAGAAATGTTTCATATTATGTTTGCTTATCATATGCTTCATGAAGATAGACTTTGTTTCAAATGTGATACTGCACGTTTTGCATGTATATATCTTTTTACGTTCTTTAGGTATTCCTATACACTTGTGTATACTTGTGTGTATGTGCAGTGGCGGACTAAGCCTGTCGGGGGCCCGGGGCGGAAAATCGAAATGGGGCCCCCCTCCTTGCCTGTGTAGATGTGATGATGGTGTATGTTAGGCTCCCGTGCACTGACTACCTAACACATTTAGTTGAAATTTGTTTGCTTACCATCAGGTGGACTGTGTGCTCGTTTGCATTTATACATCCATACTTAATATTATAAATGTGAAGCGAAAGTAACTTAGACTCTCTGTTGAGTCTTCACGCTCAAATCGCTTCACCAATTTAGATGAAATTTGGTATGGATGGAGACAATTCTCGTCCCGACGAAGGACATAGACATAGCCTAATTTTTATCCCCAAAAACTTATCTAGTTTCCGCGGGAACGCGAGCGCTACAACCGAATCCTACGCGACAAAGTCGTGGGCTGAAACTTCTTAGTCCATTTTTAGGGTTCCGAAGTCCACTAGGAACCCTTATAGTTTCGCCATGTCCGTCCGTCCGTCCGTCCGTCCGTCCGTCCGTCCGTCCGTCCGTCTGTCCGCACTATTGCTCGGAGATGCTTAGTTCTAGAAAGCTGTAATTTGGCATGAATATACATATTAGTTACGCTGACAAAGTGGTACAATAAAATTTTGAAATGTATTTTTTTATAGGGTACCTCCCCTACTCGTAAAGTGGGGATGTAATTTTTTTTTCTTGCGTACCCCATGGTGCGGCATATCGTTGAATAGGTCTTAAAAATTGTGGGTTTGTTAAAACCATTTTTTGATTAAGTGATGCGTTTGTGAAATATTAAGCTTTAAAGTGCTATTTTTTGTTAGAGTCACGTGTCCCCCCCCCCTGCCAGCTAAATGGTGGTATTTGGATGGCTGAAAAAAATCACAGTTATGGCATATATAACGTAGTTGAAAGGAAAACTATCACAGCTAAGTAGGCTGTACAAACTTACGATACGAGTCATAGTCGACCAACTTATGAAATGATTAAAAAACCAATGATTTTTCTCGAGCGGCAGGCGCGTCGGGCGGGCACGTCATACCACAGGCTAGCTAGATGCTAGTAAGTCTTAGAAAGGTACTGTGGGCATCGTCAACTTCGGAACCCTATAATTTGCGCGTGGCCCGACACGCACTTGGCCGGTTTTTTTAATATAATAAATACGAAAATAACTCTGTCTGTTACCTCTTCACTAAATTTGCACACAACTTTGTCAAAAAAATAAACAAAACCGCGAAAATTTCGGATGCTTTTCAGATTTTGGCGATTTTGATCACAAAGGACTAGTTTTTGATACTACCTTTTCAGGACGTTTTTAAAGAAGACTAAATTTGCTATGATATGAGACTATGGAATGGACTGTGGGGGCCCTCACGTCAACTATTTCGAAACCAGAACATTGGCGTAACAATAGGGTGGTAGTGGCGCGTGGCAGAACGGGCAAAATGCCCTAACTCAGTACCTGACCTGAGGGGGCCCCGGCCCAAGAGTCCGCGAGGAAAGAAAGGAAAATCCAAAAATTTCAGTTGTGCAATTTTGAAAATTAACGGGGCTGAGGCCCTATTGGTACGAAAAATTTGCCTCGGGGCCTTGAGCGTGAGGTACAGTTATGCCGCTGCCTGGTCGAAACTATTTTTTCAGATTTTTTTTGCCTTAAGTACTATATTATTTGGTGATTTGGGGGCCCCCTAGGATCGGGGGCCCGGGGCGGACCGCCCCCGCCGCCCCCCCCCTTAGTCCGCCACTGTGTATGTGTCTCTCTAAATTAGATTTAGCCTCAAAACATTCACCGCAGTCATGGCATATGAACTTATTTGGAGTATTTGCTACGTCACGTGCATTCGAAGCGGGTAGATCGATTTTTGTTTCTCGACAATCCATTTGCTTTTCACTTTGTAAAGTAGAGAGCCTATTATTTGCTTCGCGAAAATCTTGTGCATCATCTGCAAATAAAAATAGAATTAAAATAATTTAAAAAAAGTGCCGATTACTTTTCAAATTAGTGCAGATGAATTACGATGGGAGCCGAACGCAAAGTGTATTTCTAAACAATTTACAACTAATATTATAACTAACTCTTTTTTGAAATCTTATTACACAGAGATTCTGGGTTGTAAGTTGTAAACTGTTAAGCAATAAAATATGCTTTGCGTTCGGCTCGCCATCTAGCTTCAAGTAGCGGGAGCAACTGCTAGAAGGTCGGGTAATCGGGGTTCAGCCACTGGACGCTAGATGTCGATCTAGTGTTAACCCGGGTTTCGGAGCACGCACTACAGTATGGGCTCTGCCACTCTTGTTGTATCATTTCTCTATGGAAGGTACTAAATAAATAACACTTGTTGGTAGTGGCAGGGACTGGTGCTAGGTCCGGGATGGTACCACTGTCTTTCCCCGCTAACCTGTTGCGAAATAGCAGTGCTCGCACTGTTGTGTTACGGTAGGGGGTTAAGGCAGCCGGTGAAATTTCTGGCACAGAGGCGTTCCATCTTAAGCCTCAGGGTAGGCAACCCATTCGAGATCTTATGGTTTCTTAATGGGGGAGCATAGGAATTCGGTGTCCATGGGCCGCAGTGACCACTTACCATCAGGGGCTGTGCGCTCGTTTGCCGATACCAATGACATAAAAAACACTTGCCGAAAACAGGGTCTGCCATCTCCAAAGAATCTGAGTCTAGTTTGATGTCTATGTCTATGTCGAACTCTTGTTCCATCATATTAATGTACGTTTGATATGTGTGTGTGTCACTCACACCATCGTCACTGTAGCCAGTGGCGGACTAAGGGGGGGGGGGCGGCGGGGGCGGTCCGCCCCGGGCCCCCGATCCTAGGGGGCCCCCAAATCACCAAATAATATAGTAAGTACTTAAGGCAAAAAAAAAACTTGAAAAAATAGTTTCGACCAGGCAGCGGCATAACTGTACCACCTCACGCTCGAGGCCCCGAGGCAAATCTTTCGTTCCTTTAGGGCCCCGTTAATTTTCAAAATTGCACAACTGAAATTTTTGGACCTTCCATTCTTTCCTCGTGGCCTCTTGGGCCGGGGCCCCCTCAGCTCAGGTAGTGAGGTAGGGAATTTTGCCCGTTCTGCCACGCGCCACTACCACCCTATTGTTACGCCAATGTTTTGGTTTCTACCTAGTTGACGAGAGGGCCCCCACAGTCCATTTCATATATACTTAGTTATTGGTAAAATATCCCAACATTTCTAATTCTAAGGTCCAAGCATTTGATTTTTTCGGAAACAAAAGGAAACAAATCGTCATAATATAAGGCTATTAATAATGAGTCCAACGCTCGCGGTACCGTGTTAAGCGCATAATATGGACTCCGTGGGAATATAATGATAATACCTAAATTATTCCAGTAACAGTCAGTACATCAGCATGTGGTGTGGGTCAAATCCGGTAGTTCTGATTTTTTGCAGACTTGTTTATGATGTTGGCCTAATGTATAATCCAAGTTTGTGACCTTGAGTGCCGAACGTAACTTAGTCAAAAAATTTAAAAACATCGAAAATTTTGACCCTAATGAACTAGTTTTTAATGCTACCTTTTCAGGACGTTTTTAAAGAAGACTTTTAAACTTCAGCCCACTACTTAGCCCGCGTGGAATTCGGTTATAGCGCTCCTGCGGGAACTGTGTATTTTTCCGGGTTAAACAGTAGCCTATGTCCTTCTAATCCAGTAAATTTATGATGTTGGCCTAATGTATCATCCAAGTTTATGACCTCGAGCGCCGAACGCAACTTTATCAAAAATAAAAATAAAACCGAGAAAATTTCTGATGCTTTTCAGATTTTGACCCTAAAGGACTAGTTTTTGATACTACCTTTTCAGCAAGTTTTTAAAGAAGACTAAATTTGCTATAATATGAGACTAGAACCGTCTCTGTGTACCCAATATTTTCTGAGATAAAGCTTTTCAGAATTCATATTTTTTCAGAACTTCGCAATATTTTAGAAGTCATTGAACATAGCTATCGGGATGTTTTTCCAATTATCTTCGACGGATTGTGCTAGTGTTGCTCGTGTGGAGTCACGAATTGGAGCCACCAGTAGCATTTTTATATCCTACGAACTTTTGAAGGCGATTTCGTATGCACTCCCAGTTTTCCCGTTCCCGTAAGAATTTTAGAAAATCCTCTCTTAGTGCGCCTTTACACCTCCTAAGAAACCTACATGCCAAATTTCAGCTTCCTACGACCACCAGTTTTGGTTTGGCTGAGCGTTGTCTGCTAACTATACGTGAAACGTGGCAGTAGTTCAATGGTTACCCCAAAGTTCTTTTGGTGTGTGTGACGCACAGCTGAAACTGCTGGTCGTAGGAAGCTGAAATTTGGCATGTAGGTTTCTTAAGAGGATTAGAGGTGTATTAAGAGAGGATCGTCCAAAATTCCTACGGGAACGGGAGATCGGGAGTTTGAATGTTGATGATTATGCACATACGAAATCGCCTTCAAAAGCTAGTAGGATATAAAAATGCTACAGGTGACTCCGATTCATGACCCCACACGCTTGTGCTCAACACTAGCACAATTTGACGGAGGTAATTGGAAACACATCCTGATACAGCTATTCGAGTGACTTCTAAAATATTACAAAGTTCTGAAAAATTATGAATTCTGAAAAGCTTTATCTCGGAAAATATTGGGTACACAGAGACGGTTCTAGTCTCATATCATAGCAAATTTAGTCTTCTTTAAAAACGTTCTGAGAAGGTAGTATCAAAAACTAGTCATTTGGGGTCAAAATCGCCAAAATCTGAAAAGCAGCCGAAATTTTCTCTTGTTTTTTATTTTTGATAAAGTTGCGTTAAGAGCTCGAGGTCACAAACTTGGATTATAGATTACTAGCTTCTGCCCGCGACTTTGTCCGCGTGGAATTCGGTTATAGCGTTACCGCGGGAATTGAGCGTTAAACTATAACAAATTATATACGAAAACCTTCCTCTTGAAACACTCTATCTATTAAAAAAAACCGCATCAAAATCCGTTGCTTAGTTTTAAAGATTTAAGCATACATAGGGATATAGGGACAGAGAACGCGACTTTGTTTTATACTATGTAGTGATACCAACAACATACTCGTAACAAGCCTGCAAAAAATCGGAACTATCGGATTTCGCACTTACTACTACATACTTTCAAACGACAAGGTTTCTGGATCATTCCCCGAGACTAGAACTATCTCCATACCGGATTTCATCTAAATCGATCCAGCGGTTGAAGTGTGAAGAGGTAACAGACAAGATTTACTTTCGCATTTATAATATTAGAAAATAGACTAGTTTCTGTTCACGACTTTGTCTGCGTAGGATTCGCTTGTAGTACTCGCGTTCCCGCGGAAACTAGATACGTTTTTCGGGGTAAAAATTAGGCTATGCCTATGTCCTTCACCAGGACTAGAATTATCTCCATCCATACCAAATTTCATCTAAATTGGTGAAGCGATTTGAGCGTGACGACGCAACAGAGAGTCAAAGTTACTTTCGCTTCGCATTTATAATATTATGTATGTATAAATGCAAACGAGCACACAGGCCACCTGATGGTAAGCGAACAAATTTCAACTAAATGTGTTAGGTAGTCAGTGCACGGGAGCCTAACATATACCATCAACACATCTACACAGGCGAGGGGGGCCCCCATTTCGATTTTCCGCCCCGGGCCCCCGACAGGCTTAGTCCGCCACTGACTGTAGCGCTCCTTCTTAGTTTGATTAACTATACCAGCTAAGTGCGCCTATCTGCGCCTACCTTATTTATAAAGGTGCTACGCTTTCGTAGCACATTTGTTACGAAATAGAAAAATAACTATTAACATGTGTTTTCTTTCTTTATAGGTACTGTCTACACTATCACATTCTCTAGAATGTATATTTTGGAAATCTGGCATACTTGTGAAGGTTCGGCGACCGAAAGAGCTCGCCGTGTGCTAGAAAAAGTATTGCATATGGTGCCAGACAGCGAAAACTGTGACATCGAAGTTCTTCGTCAACTTATTCAAAAGTTAAATAAGAGACTCATGGAATATTGGAAGAAAGCATCTCGCAGCTTGGATAAGCTGAAAAAGAGTCATTTGGAGTGGTTGGAACAGCAGGAAGTTGTTGACTTGATTAAGAAATCTGCAACAGGAGGCACTTCTTCGACCCGTGAAAGTGTGAGTATGCAGCAGTCGTCCGGTGGTAACACGGCGCGCAAGTTTTTTGCTAACTCGGCAGTTTCAGCGGAAATCACAGGTCTTAAAAAGACTTGATAGACATGTGTGGCACTATATTAAGTTCTATTTCATCAGGATTTAAAATTAACTCTGATAGATTTAAAATGTTTGCTACAGAAACGGCTCGGATGCTTGTTCAGGAGTATCCATGGTACAATATGCCAGCTTCAGTTCATAAAGTTCTCATTCATGGGTCTGACTGAAGTCAAGTTGCTATACTTGCTTAGCGTTTACTGAAGTAAACGCTAAGCAAGTATAGCAAGACACAAGTTAGAAGGCGCGCGGTGAAGCGTTTAAGCCGTTGACGCAGAGTCTATTGTTGCTTAATCCGCGCGCCTTCTAAGTTGTGTTGTTCTCTAACCACGTTCAAATGATCTTCGCAAATAAATAATACTCTGGAAGGTACATGGTCTAATCCACCTGCTTTACACCACGCCGCCTTGTTGCGGCTAGGAACAGTAAAAAAGGTTTTTCGGGAGATTTAAAGGAGTTATTATTGCAATTTATCACAAAACAATATTTACGTCTAACTGAACTCATTTTGACTTTGTATTTTGTATCTCACAATCATGGTCTAAGAAAACAAGGTCCGTTCGGGTGACGTTTCACCTTAACGTCAAAATCGAGTTGCCACCTTAATGCAGTAAAACAAAAATTGAGGAAATATTTTCTGCCGTTATAAAGCAAAATAAATTTTTTGCTCATTACAATTGTCATTTACTTGTTTAAGCACACAAAATGAGACAAATGAAAAACAAATAAACGTAATAATTTAATGAGACACTCACAGCATACATGAAGGTCGGTGTTGAAGGAAGGAGTTTTGATAGCTTTTATACTTTTTTTTAGACTTCTTATGTTTTATATTTTTTAATTTATTGATTTTACACGCTTTGACATATCGTTTCGAAGCCGGTTCTTATGCTTTTATTTCAGCTTTTTTGCAACATTCGGGGATTATTGTAATACACCACTTGCAACACACAGCAGTGCGAATGACATTAGGGTGACACCCATCTACTAGGGTGCGTTCCGAATAGCGCTCAAAGCGCTCATAGCGTATTTCGGGACACTTTGTGAGCGTGCTCACAACGCTCAGGAAATTGATGACGTCATCGATCGACGCTCACGGTGCTCACGCTGCGGGGCATGGGCGCTGTGAGCGCAAACGTCAAAGTGACATTTAACTATACATTTGACAGGACATGATTCCCTATTTTTAAAAAAAGATTGTCAGTTACTAGTGTTGGCACCGTGAGCGTGCTTATGATCATTCCGAATCAAAAACGCGCTCACACGGTCGTGAGCGTGACAATCAATTCGGGACACTTATGAGCGTTGTGAACGCTATGAGCGCTTTGAGCGCTATTCGGAACGCACCCCTACAAAATACTGGACTGTCATACGGCGAAGTATATTATTTGTATCATGCTACAATCATGGGCTTTTCTTTCACTTTGTCTGCTTAGAATAGTTTATAGACCTGAAGGTAGGTGGCGTTGTTTTTAAATACTTTAAGAGCTGCAATAAAAATGTATTAATTTATGATCATTCGAATTCGTCGTCTCGAGAACATAGAATTTGTATACCCGATACTATACTGAACTATACTATACTGTACATGCATAGTTATGCATGGTTATTATTCTTATTGAAAAAAATAAGAATTTGGGTTGTCTGGAACTACCTACATACCAAATTTCATCATTTTACTTTTTACCAAATCATTTTACTGTTGTTATTACTACAACCCTCTGCTATACAATATATTTTTGACATACTTCAAATTTCATAGCACATTTGACGACGACATCTTGCGTCGTGACGTACATTAAGAGTTTAAGCGCGCGCGTGCATTAGCTAGCAGTGCGCGGCAACCACTAATCATCATGCCACGGTGCGAAGCCGGCGGGTACTTGTGTCGAGCGCGAAGAAATCAAAGAGTGCGCCGCGCCTGGTTTTAGTAGACTTTAGCGATGATATCCATGATTTTTTGATAAACCTTGGCATCGAATTGGACACTGACTGAACTTATCTAACTGTAACCTGTAACGTAGGACGTTGTAAAATGAGGATGAGAAATGTTGAAAAAGCTTATTTGCCTAACTTAGAATTTTACGAAAGAAATGTTATCTTTATTGTTGTCATACTTTATAAATAAGTATAAGTTGTGTATTTATATGTAAATGGTTATTAATTTTGCCATTGGTTTCATACGAATAGAAGAATTAATGATCATATGTGTTGAATTTATTTTTAAAGCAAGTTCTAGTCCACCTATATATAGCTACAGGTATGTATATATAGTATAAAGGTATGGTTATATACATAAGCCCTGGAGCCAGATGGCGCTGTACGTCCTAAGTGAGTGACAACTCTATCTCAGCATATAATGTACTCTATGATTTTAGTTTATTTATCTGTGCTTGATCTTGCGAGAAGCGATGTGATGTGACCGCTTATTTGTTTATTTATTTATCTACTAACAAATGAATTATTCGGGGAATAGTTAGTTATTATAAATATTCCCAGTGTACATCGTTGAGCCATATATCTTCGTCGAAGTATGGATTATTAATTTAACTTAAACATGAAAGTAAAAGTGAGTGTTTATAGTAAATAGTTACACGTTTTGCAAATTGAATTTGTAGCTACGGATTTTCTTTACTAAGCTGTTTAGTTTGTACCTCTTACAGACTGTTAAAATATTCATGGATTTCACGACCATCGGTTTAGTACTTCATGTGAAAGTGTACCAAAGAAACTTTCACATATTATTGATTCTTCTTCTTCATTCTTCTTTCTTATATATAAAAATGAATTGCCGTGTGTTAGTCTGGCTTAGGCTCGAGAAGTGCTGGACCGATTAGGCGGATTCCTTTTTTGTTGCATTCCCTGTGATTCAGGGAAGGTTTAAAAAGAAAAATATAGCGATAACCTAATTACGCGCCAGCGAAGTCGCGGGTAGTAGTTCGTTACTGCCTGATTGACTGGCTGATGTCAACGCACAGCCAGACCTGTTGGTAGGAGGTGAAATTTGGCATGTTGGTTTCTTGGGGAGTGATGTGGGTGACTAGAAGTGCACTTTGTCGGAATTCCCACGGAAACGGGAAAAAATGGGTCCTACGCGAGACATTTGACGGCCGGATTGGTCCAGTTGGTAGTGACCCTGCCTTCTGTTGCAAAGGTCGCGGGTTCGAGTCCCGCTCGGGGGAAACTTTGTGTGATGAACACGAATGTTTGTACTCAAGTCATGGATGTTTAGTATTTATACATGTATGTATGTCTCTATATAAATATTTATGTCGTTGTCTAGCACCCACAGTACAAGCTTTGCTTCGTTTGGGGCTAGGTCAATATGTGTGAAATGTCCCAAGATATTTATTTATTATTATTATTATGTATAATGACACGGTTACTGAATCTGTTTATTTTCTCAACACAGGTGTGCCGGATCTGCTTGGCGCAAGATAGAATGTTATATGATATAGACACCTGTAACTTGAAGAGATCCTATGAAAGATTGACAGATTGTTTGGTAAGCTATTCAATTCTATATCCGTGATAGAAGATCACGAGGTCGCGTGACAGCAGAGGGCGAGACTTGATGGGTGCTCAGCAAGTGGGATTTTAACTTAGCATGCCTAAAGGTGCTCCTATTGAGCCGACCTCGGACTTATGACGCTAAGGTGGGGAACGAGATTTGTTTTGTGCTACCAACGCTTCGGAACACTACCTACGACTGACTGAGAAGAAGCGTCGCAACAAACTCAGTCAGTTTGAGTCGGATTTGCCACATTGCGCGCGACGGTCGCTATTTATTATTATTGGGGGGTTTGTAGGACAATATATATGTGTCACCTCGACCATGGTTGATCTTTTGTGACGGCCCTTTAGTTTTGTTAAAGTTCACCTGAAACCCCCGTCGAGTCCAGGAATTTCCAGATTCTTTGGGCGGTGCGGTGATATCCTGTATCTCTTTTGGGTGTATAATATGCCTCCCTAGGTAGATACTACGTTTGTGTATGAAAGACCCGCACTCACAGAGGATATGCAGGGGCGTTTCCTCTGCTTCATGGCAGAATCTGCACATTGTGCTTTCTTTCAGTCCCATTTGGGCTAAGCGTTAACGTAACCGATGCGCGGCGGGCGTCACGATCGCGCAATGTGTCCGTAAATAAAATGCTTGCCGCTGCCGCTGTCACGCGAAGCAGTGGCGATTAAGAGGGTTTACTCCCAAAGCTGGCAACGTCGCAAATAGCTGTCAAATATTTCGTTGTTTTCATTAATTTATGTATATTACTGAATGAAAATATGAATTCTCGCACTATGGTTGAATAAAACATTAAGTATGGATTGCAACAATCATCCTTAAGAACATGAAATTTTCAGGATTATGGAAGTCCTATCTTTTGGAAACTTTCCGTCGCATTTTCCATGCATTTTAATTTAATCTTATCATTTGAATGCCTAACTAATAAATATAAAACGAGACGCATCATTCAACCATAGAATGATAGCTAACTTCTTTTTTAATTCAGTAATATTGAGAAATTAATAAAAACAGCGAAACATTTGACAGCAATATGCGACGTTGCCAACTTTCGGGATAAACGGTCTTAAGTCCTAGAAATGGTGTGTGATAATGAAAAAGTGGAAGAAACTTTCTTCTGTAGGCGGCGACAGATTCGAATCCCGCTAGGGGCAAACTTTGTGTGATGATATGTGTTTTAAGTAATATCAGTATGTATATCGTTGTCTAGTACCCATACTACAAGCTTTGCTTGATTTGGGGCTAAGTCTATTTGTGTGAAATGTTCCAAGATATTTATTCATTAAGGTAATTTCCTGAGATATAAGATCATACTTTTCTAAGAAATGATAAAAGTTATAAATATGAAAAAATCATATTATGTTATATTTGATTATATCATCCTTAATTTGACAGCTTTCGTTACACGCGTTTCATGAAACTTCGCTCGATGAAATTTAATTCCAAAGTACTTAACCTCTAACTCGGACCTTTAATCCAACTTTACTCCATTTTATTATATGAAGCAGTGTAAAACTAAACATGACAGAAATGATCCATATTAAATGCATAATTTGACAGCTTTATAAATATCATGATTTTAGACGGTATTTTTATAGAAATTAAAACGCGTTAAATACTAACTAAATCGGGCGTTCTGTGCGTAGCGCTTTCTCTTTCACTCGCCCCACGAGTGACAGTGACGGCTGAGCTGGGTATAGGAAAGGCCTTGACACAAAACTTCTTATCCTAGGTAACAGAAGATGACCTGCCTCAGATGCTGTGTTGGGAGTGCAAAGCTCGTCTGCTGTCGTTCGTCAAGTTCAGGGCCAAAGCTCTCCGCAGTCAAGAGCTGCTCTCCAGTATGGCTCCATTCACCCAACAAGTAAGTTTACAGACAACAAGTGAAGTTTGCTGGTAGGGCCTGGTGCAAGGTCCAGCCAGATATGTACCTTACTCGCCAACCTGCTAAATAGCAGTCCTCGGTCCTCGCACTGTTGTGTTCCAGCATAGATAAATCATACAAGATGAGTGGCAGAGCCCATACTGTAGTGCGTGCTCCGAAACCCGGGTTAACACTAGATCGACATCTAGCGTCCAGTGGCTGAACCCCGATTACTCGACCGTTTAGCAGTTGCTCCGCTACTTGAAGCCGAACGCAAAGCATATTTTATTGCTTAACAGTTTACGACTTACAACTCGAAGTCTCTGTGTAATAAGAGGATTTCAAAAAAGCGTTCTATTTGTAATATTAGTTGTAAATTGTTTAGAAATACACTTTGCGTTCGGCTCGCCATTTAGCTTCAAGTAGCGGTAGCAACTGCTAAACGGTCGGGTAATCGGGGTTCAGCCACTGGACTCTAGATGTCGATCGAGTGTTAACCCGGGTTTCGGAGCACGCACTACAGTATGGGCTCTGCCACTCTTCTTGTATCATTTCTCTATGGTTCCGGTAAGGAGGTAAGGAAGCCGGTGGCATTACAGGCATAGAGGCATTCTATTCCACTTCGAGTTGGCAATGCAGTTGTAATCTCATGATTTCTTATCCATGGGCTGCTATTATCACTTACCATCAGTTAGCCTGTGTAATTGTTGCCTACTACTACAGCCTATTTGCGTCCCACTGCTGGGCACAGGCCTCCTCTCATCACGAGAGGGTTTGGGCTATAGTCCCCACGCGGGCCCATTGCGGATTGCTGACTTCACACACATCTTTGAATTACTCCGCAGAAGCGTGCAGGTTTCCTCACGATGTTTTCCTACACCGAAAAGCTCAGTGGCAAATTCAAATTGAATTTCGCACATAAGTAAACCTCTAAGTTTACTTGTGTAGAGGTACGAGCCGGAATCGAACCCCCGACCCTCTGCATGAGAGGCGTATCAAAGTATAGATGGATTATCATCGTCAATTACACAAGAATTACTGAATGAATCTCGACGAAATTTGGTATCAATATACATGGTGGGTCAGAAAATATGGCAAATAATTAACCCACAGTATCGGCTATCGATTCTAAGTATATTGTATAGGTCTTTAATTTTTTTTGAGTTGGTAAAAAAAAATATTTTGTATAGGATTCAGGCGTCGCTCACACAACCAATCCCATATACGATTATTTTTTTTACCAACTCGAAAAAAATTAAAGACCTATACAATATACTTAGAATCGATAGCCGATACGGTGGGTTAATTATTTGCCATATTTTCTGACCCACCGTGTATACCATGTTTATGTTGAATAGTCCCGACCGACTGTACAAATTGTTAGGTACTTAAGCCACCTACTTCATGACGACTTTCTTGTTCGATATAGTCGTAGACAAATAGTGTCCTAAAGCGTGAATATCATAGACATACTAGTTGACCCCGCGGACTTCGTACCGCTTTAGTTTTTTTTTTTGGTATGAAAAATAGCTTACATCCTATTCTCAGACCTACTGAACGTACACTCCAAATTTCATAAGAATCGGTCGAGCCGTTTCGGAGGAGTTTGGTTACAAACACTGTGACACGAGAATTTTATATCGCACCCCCAGTACAACACTGTATTATGTCAAAAAATCTCAAAATTTTACTTGAAAATATATAGTTGAATCAACAAAAATTTGCCGAGCATACCACGAAGACCGGCGTATTTATATTTATTTTGACTTAGTACAGTGTTGTACTGGGGGTGCGATATATTAGACTAGCTGACCCCGCGGACTTCGTACCACCTTCGAATATTTTTTTGGTATGAAAAATAGCTTACGTCCTATTCTCAGACCTACTGAACATACACTCCAAATTTCATAAGAATCGGTCGAGCCGTTTCGGAGAAGCTTAGTTACAAACACTGTGACACGAGAATTTTATATATTAGATATGATACTTCATAGACATACTAAGTATAAAAATCATTGGTGAATATACAAAGATTTCGTTCGGTGTTGCTTGCAAAATATTTTACATTTCGCATTTACTATAATTATAGTATCGATTCATCATTTCAGCCGATAGACGTCCACTGCTGGACATAGGCCTCCCCCAAGGCGCGCCACTCAGACCGGTCCTGATATTATAGTATCGATTCATGGATGTACAATTTTTTATTGTATTTATTTCAGGATATCATCGAGAAACTTCAGTCTGTCGATCGTTGGGAACATGATCTCGTATCGTCATTAACATGCACAACGATCGTGAATGTATATGATAAAGGAAAGTACGATATTTGTGGTGAAACGCTAATGAAACCTGAACCAAAAATGGAGGTATTAACTACTATTACTAGAGATGCGCAAAACATATCAAAGAAGTGAAAAGAGCGATACATATCTTTATGTCACCGAGATATGTTTCACTCTTTTCGCTCATTTCGCTCATCTCGCTCAGTGTATCTATAAACTCCTACAACTCTTAATCGCGACGTCTGTAGGGATAATCATGTCAATCAATCAACTATATCACACACACAGGTAAAACTGAGCGAATTGAGCGACTCACACAATGAATTCTTAACGTGAGCGAGTATGCATGCGACAGATTTATACGTTCGATTCGTAAGTGTGAAGAGTGCCCTCACGCGTCTGTTCGGCTAAGAACGGGATGGACTGAAATGTCAACTGATATAGTGAGTTGTTTAATTCTTCAGTGAGCGAGTGATATAAATGTAAAGATATAGTTCATTTGAATCTCTCATTCCTGATCTACACACCTCTAACTATTACTATACATAAAACTATAGGTAACTTCGTGCGCGTCCCTGAGGGGCGACAGACGTTGGGGGGGGGGGGGGGGTCGACAGCGGGGACGGCGAGGGTTGCGGGGAGACTAGACACGCGCATAGCACGAAATAAACTGGCCGGATATAAGCAAAATAAGCTACGTATGACCGACTCGTGCGCCTAGTAATGACATGTTTATGATAGAACTAGCTTTTCCCCGCAACTTCGTATGTGCAGAAATGTTAAAATGAAAAATCCCGTTTTTTTCGTTCCCGTGGGAATTTCGGGAAATCCTCTCTTTGTGCTTTCCTACGTTCCCTAAGAAACCTGCATGCCAAATTTCAGCTCTCTACGACCAGTAGTTTCGGCTCTGCAGTGAGTCAGTTTCTTGTTTTATATAGTGTAGTGTGGTTTAAAATGATCCTTATGTCGGATTAAATCACAAGATTCTTTATTTCGATTTCCTGAATGAGATAAATGCCCTTTTTATTATTTATTATGTGAGGGGACGACTGCCTGGTTTCAGTCGGGTGATCGGTACTCCATTCGGAACTATTTTATATACCTTAAAAAATACTTTTAAATTGTAATTTTTAGGTTTCGCGCTAAAAATATAGCCGCCATGTTAGCTTGGTCTGTGACGTCACTAGGATAGTAAATAGTGATCAAACAAGTCAAGTGAAAACTTAAAACGGTTACTTGTAATGCTTTGTTTACAGTAGAAGTGACGTCACAGCCGCTACTAGTACTACAGCCTATTTACGTCCCACTGCTGGGCACAGGCCTCCTCTCATCACGAGAGGGTTTGGGCTATAGTCCTCACGCGAGCCCAATGCGGATTCGGGATTGGGGACTTCACGCACATCTTTGAATTACTTCGCAGATGCGTGCAGGCTTCCTCACGATGTTTTCCTTCACCGAAAAGCTCAGTGGTTAATTCACATTGAATTTCGCACATAAGTAAAGTGGAGGTGCGAGCCGGAATCGAACCCCCGGCCCTAAGCTAAGGGAGCACTTAATCGACTTATTAACTACACGAAACTAATTAAATTTATCACTGATTGCTTATTCCCAAAATACGAATCACTTTTCTTTGTACAAAGAGAAATGGCTCACGAGACACTTCCATAGGATGATTAGGGAGACGTCCGTCCGCCGCGAGCGCCACGAAGTCAATGCCGGCCGGACGATCAGGCAGGGCGATGCCTATGCGCACGGCGGGCTTTCTATAGCTATAAAAATATAGCCAGCCAGCCAGGTATAGATGGTGACGTCAGTGCCGCTGATGGTCAAAAAAAATTCAATTCAAAATTCAATCATTTATTCAGCAAATTGGCCACATAGGGGCACTTTTACACGTCAGAAAAGAATTTACTAGCGCTTCCTAGACGCATTGCTTGAGAAGAAGCGCCGCAATAAACTCAAGCAGAAGGCCTTTTTTCAAAATTTACACATAGTTATAACATGTATAAAATATACATATCGGTACGTACTACAATTACATTGAAGGGATGTATAGTCCCTAACTTAAACTTAAATCTAAGATCTTAGAGATGTATAGTCTCCAAGGGTCCAGAAAAAAAAAAAATATTATGGAGATGGCCTCCATTGTCAAATAAATATAAATTCCATAGATGTCGACAGTCTCAAAATGTCAATAAATAATGAAATACATCATGTATAAAAGAGTTCATTAATACATGTCAATAAGAACATGATGAGGTCTCTCGCTTAAAATGTTTGACTTAGTAATATATTTAAAGCTAATGATTATTTTTAAACGTCCTTGCAAGCATGAACAGACCGGACCCCACAGACAGCACCCGTTCACGAGCGTGACGCGTATCTCAGCCATCTATGATGGATAATAGATGGTAAAGGGCATAGACAAGGCTGAAGCTGCTTATAGTATAATTTTGTATTGTATTTATTTCAGGATATTGTCGACATTGATCAGTCTGTCGACAGTCGAGATAATGATCTAGTGTCATCATTAACAAGCGAAACACATTCCGAAGAAGAGCACAATACGTGGCGTGAAACGGAGAATAAAACTGACCAAATGGAGGTAAATAATTGACACCTTTTAATTTTTAGGGTTCCGTACCCAAATGGTAAATGGGACCCGCGGGAACGCGTTAACCGAATTCCACGCGGGCAGAAGGTAGTATATAATATATAGATTTATTTATCACTAGCTTTTCCCCGCAACTTCGTATGCGCAGAAATATGAAATGTAAAATCCCGTTTTTTTTCCGTTCCCGTGGGAATTTCGCAAAATCCTTTCTTAGCGGATGCCTACGTCACAACATCTACCTGCATGCCAAATTTCAGCCCGATCCGTCCAGTGGTTTGGGCTGTGCGTTTATAGATCACTATGTCAGTCACCTTTGAGTTTTATATATTTAGATTGTTTACAGGAAATATACATAAAGATGGAGCGAGACGATAGCGGCGCGAGTGAGACGGAGGGTGCTGAGTTTGACCACCACGTGAAGTGTGAACGGATCAGCCCTGACATAGCTGACATGCTCGATGTGAGACTGGGTAAGCATTACCACAGAATACTTTAATAGTACTACGTACAGAATGGCCACGGAATCACCCGCCTGAATCTAGCCGGCGCGCAACTCGCACTTACCGTTACTATTCTGATTTTTAACCGACTTCAAAAAAAGGAGGAGGTTCCCAATTCGCCGGAACCTTTTTTTTAATGTATGTTCACCAAAAATAAATGGTAAACGTGAACCGATTTCGATGATTCTTTTTTTGTTCGAAAGGTGGTATTTCCAAGTTGGTCTCATATTAATTTGGTTCAGTTCTGATGATGGGATCCATGAGAAAATGAGGGAACTCCTCAAAATGTACAAATCAAAATTCAAAATTCAAAATTCAATCATTTATTCAGCAAATTGGCCACATAGGGGCACTTTTACACGTCAGAAAATAATTTACTAGCGCTTCCTAGACCCATTGCTTGAGAAGAAGCGCCGCAACAAACTCAAGCAGAAGGCCTTTTTTCAAAATTTATACATAGTTATAACATTTACATTACATGTATAAAATATACATATAGGTACGTACTACAATTACATTGAAGGGATGTATAGTCCCTAACTTAAACTTAAATCTAAGATCTTAGAGATGTATAGTCTCCAAGGGTCCAGAAAAAAAAAATATGGAGATGGCCTCCATTGTCAAATAAATATAAATTCCATAGATGTCGACAGTCTCAAAATGTCAATAAATAATGAAATACATCATGTATAAAAGAGTTCTGAGAAAATACAAATTTATTTATTTCACGAAGTTGAACACACTATTTTACCGTTTAACAGTGATATCCACACTAGGCAAGGTACCTGTATCGTGTGGATCAAATCAAACACAGTTTCACTGCGGCTAAATACTAATACAAAGGAAAGAATGATATTATATGGCAATATACGTGGCATAAAAGGAAGCGTTAATGGAATAAATTCTACAAATAAGCACTGAACGTAGTTAGACTGCATACTGCGATGTGAAGTATTCTTGAGATGACTGAGATAGTGGTGAGTGAGTGTGAATAGGAGTGTGGAGTGTGTGTGAGTGTGGGGTTGCACAAATCGTGAGGATAAAGAGTGGGGGAGGGGGGATTTGCTAGCACGTAGATGATTTTGGTGTCAATTTCGAAGACTTCAGAGTTACTTGTGTATTTGTATAGTAATGTTTGGAAACTGTAGCCGAAAATAAAAATTAAAATAAAAAATTCAAACAGCCTTCAAACACCGACAGACTGCGAAGTCGGTGTCAAGTGAACCGACCCAAAGAAATGATAATCATGTAGTGAACTTGACATTGACATCGCCGTCTGTCGGAGTTTGAAGGCGGTTTTAATTTTTTATTTAAAAAAATTCGTGCGAGAAACACCTCCTGAGGACACTCTCGAGTCTCGTCCTTTCATAGCTCCATTACAACATTATCAACTATCTAAGATTGTGAATACATAATTATTGTTCGTCTATTTGTCACCGGATTTTTATAGTAAACACCTATATATCTGTCTGTCTGTCGACCTCTTCACGCTGATATGAAATTTGGTATGGAGATAGTTGGGGTCCCGGGAAATACCCTTTATCCCGGAAAAATGCATAGCTCCCGCGAGAACGCGATAACCGAATTCCACGCGGGCGAAGTCGCGGGCAGAAGCTAGTATAATAATAAAAGAAATATTAATATGAATTTTAACTTTCAGAAGAACAGCCGCATACATCTTCAGCGGAGGCTAGCAGGAAACGCAAATTGGCGCGCAAACGAAATCCAACAAAAATGGCCAAACAAGAATATTCTCGAGGGCCAAACGACGTCGCAGGGAACAGATTCAAATGCGAGAAATGTCGAAAAAGCTTCGCCTTGAAGACAGATATGGAAAATCACTCGTATACACACAGGCTTTTAGATTTGTGCAACAAGGCGGCCGAAAAAGAATTGACCTGTGTATACTGCAAAACTGTCTGTCAAACCAGACTGTCTCTACTAGAACATATCAAGCTGAAACATAACATAATGAGTTTCAATTGCGGCGAATGCGATTTCAAATCCGATGACGCAAATATTTTAGTAGAGCACGAGGTGACGCATAATCAAAACAGAATCTTCAAATGTGTTATATGTAAATATAGAGCCGTCCAGTATGAGCATCTGAAGCAACACGTGATGACGGTGCACAGTCAAGAGAAACCTTTCAGATGCAATCTATGCGACTACAGATGTACTAGAAAATGTAACTTAAAGTTACATGAGAGAACTCACACCGGGGAGCGGCCGTATAAATGCGATATGTGTGACTACGCAGCAGCTCAACCGACTACGCTGAAACAACACATATTGAGCACACACGCACCGGACAAACCAATCAAATGCAAATACTGTAGCTACACGTGTAGTCAGAAGTGTGATATGGTGAGACACGAAAGGATTCATACAGGTGAGAAACCGTTCGTTTGCACGCATTGTAACTATAGAACGGCCCGTTCTAACGACTTACAACAGCATTTGTTGAGAATCCACGCCGGAGAGAAGTCGTACGCTTGTGACCTTTGCAGCTATACAGCGACCGCTAAAGCTAATTTAAGGAAACACAGACTGAGAATGCATATGAAGGAAGCTATAAGTGTAAAGGCGTCTAATGAGAATGCGTCGACAGCTGAGTTAAAAGTTTCAAGTGACAATGTCACCGATGAAGACTCCGCTGATAATGGAATTGGAGAAAATGACCCCACGGCGGTCACAGAAGAAATACTCTCTTGAAACTATTCGGACCTTGCAATTTGAATTTACAAATGATGTTTTCAGTGTGACTCCGCGGGGAAACGCTGCACGCATCTGCGAAGTCATTCAAGGATTCAATGAGGTCGCGTGGGGACTATAGCCTAAACACTCTCGTGATGAGAGGCCTGTGCCCAGCAGTGGGACGTACTTAAACCTATTTACTGCTGTCGTGGTTGATTAACTAGGCTTTGCAAGGATTTCTAGGGTAATAATAAACAGGTCGCCAATGACCTCTGTATTCCTGATATAGTCTATCCTAATAATAGTATAAATCTGAAAGCATGTGTTTGTATGTTTGTTACTCAATCACGCTAAAAAGGCGTAGCGGATCGGATTTGCATGAAATTAGGCAAAAGGATACTTTGTAACCTGAATTAAAACATAGGCTACTTTTCATTGTGATATTTAATATTTATAAGCAGTTATTTTCTATTTTATCGTGATTTGGCGGTATAGATGGTGCCACGGTGTCGTAGTCTAATTCGATTCATCCCATAACTCCGAAACTACTGGACCTAAAATTTTGGAAAAAATACGGAGGATAGTTATTGACCTATAGATTGCAGGAAAATTATTAAGAAGTCCATGGTATTTGAAATCTATCATATAAAAGAGCTTATCCTGTGAAACTGTTTGAAAATGGCGTCATTGGAAATGATCAAGGGTCGGAACCCTCTCCACGCGAGTTTAACTCGCTTCTTGGCTGGGTTTTTTTAGCTTTTAATGCACTAACTTTTGAGAGTATGACAGTGCAGCTTGTAGGTACACAGTTTGGTATTTTTGGTCTAATCTAGAGGACAAATTTAGTAGGTAGGTACAAGTCGTTGCAGACGAAGTCCCGGGTAAAAACTTGTTCTATATAAATTAATGGCAATAGGACACTTCGCCCATATCAAAGTAAGGGCCTCTGCAAGTTGGTCAGTAAATAGGGATGACGACAACTTTTTTTCCTTAGTCTATCAGGAAGATAATTGAAAAGTATTGGACACGTCTTTTTTTCTTTTTTCACGTAATCAAACTTATACGGAGATATATTGAGTTGAATCGTCGCGTGACGTCACGGTTAGGGACGATTTATACCTAACGGTGACGTAGTTAGCCCCCACTCTCCAACTTTAATGCGTTTTAACTTAGTCATTCTTTGTTAATTTGATAAAACAAAAATACGTGTCTAATATTTTTTTATTACCTGACTGACGGACTAATTAGAATTTCGATTTCTTCACCCTGTCGTCATCCCTATTGCATACGATGTAGTATCAATGTCACTGTGACGTTTCCGAGACTTCAGTGCTGCCAGTTTAGCGTATAATAAGGCGTATTGTGCTAAGTTCGAAACACGAAATCAAGCGCCTCTAGCGGACTTTTCACTCGCGGTGACACACTTTTTTTTGTTATTGTATATATACATAAAATAAGAAGATAGATAACAATTTCCTGTATTTTTATTTATTTCGGAGATTTAGTTTCATTTATACACTATTGTGACAAATATTTCATTTTTATTTTTACATAACTCATAAGTAATATTAAGAAAATACACAATGTGTGTAATTTAGATACTTAACCTTAAATGTATGCATAACTTAAATTTGTAAGAAAGAAAATAAACTTTATCAAACTATTACTGTTTATTTATTTCTTGTCTGCCTGTCGCTGTGTTATTTATAGTCGGTTTGCTAATTAGAGATCAAAACGGGTGGCCTACAAAACTACAAAAAACCGAACGCATCTGTCGTAGTTTTTTTGATCTCGAATTAGCAAACTGACTGACTATAGAGGGTTGAAGTAAAGGAGCGCAATCTTTTGTAGTTGCAAAAGTTGACACCAAATCGAGTAGATTGGGGGCGCTGCGGTCGCCACTCCAGTCAAGCCTATAAAAGATATCAGAAAACAAGAAATACTGTTATAAAGCCAAACTTATACAGATTTCAAAAATATATATGTAGTTTGGTATATAAATCTTTTAATAATATGGCACAAAAATACTTCAACCTGGGTTCTCAGTCTGGAAGTAAAGTTTAGGTACTGTTTTAAACACGCCGAAGATACACGTTTTTGATTGTTTTGGATCTGTTATTATTTGAAATAAAACGTTGATTGATTTGCACTCATTTGCATAAGGCTAAGATCAAACAACATACAGCCAGACACATTTTGATCGGAACAACGCGCGGTCGGTCGGCCCCACAGATTACTAATATGTAGCTAAACCAGCTAAACTAAAGGCCCGCTGTTGACACGCTCTTGCTTATGGATGTGCTTATTAAATGTCGTTTTGAACGCGAGCGTGTGTGTGACAAACTAATGGTGCGTTTACATAAACGGCGTTCAAAACGGCATTCACGGCCCCGTTCACAGGCACGGATGTGTAAACAGGCTGATTTTGAACGCGCTCGTGAACGTGAACGTGAACGCCGTCGATCGGTCGGCTGGTGCGATCGCGTTAGTATCGCTTGCACCTTTGTGGCGTACGGACGATGACGACTTGCCGAATAAAATTAATTTAACAATGCCAATTTGTCGGAATGGTCAAACGACCAAAATTTTACATTTCCTGGGGTGTTACCAAGTAGAACCAATAATATGGACCCCCTCAAATAAGCAACATACATTTAAAAAAATGTTGCGGATGCTTAGGAGAGGTTGACAAACTCACGAAGGAGTTCAAATGGAGAAAAGAAGTACTTACGGGCACACTATATCTCTTTTCCGTGGAAACTGCATCTTTCCGAAATAAAAAGAAGCCTACCAACTATCTCCATATCAAATTTCATTGAAATCGGTCCAGAGGTTTAAACGTGAAGAGGTAACAAACAGACAGACGGGTGGATTTAGACGCAAACTGAAAAAAAAAACATCATCGTCATCATTTTGTTTCTTTTTCCTATAAAAGTAAATGAAATCCAAAGCAGTTAGCCCCCACGAGATTAACGTCCTCGTCGTCTGCCATCCTTGCACTGACTAGCACGCCCGCGGTAGTGTAAACACCCTGCTTTTATTGTGTTTACATGAACGGCGTTCAACACGACGTTCACGGGCACGTTTAAGAGCCCGGGCGCGTGTATGTAAACGCACTATAAGAGTTGACAGTAGTAGTCTGTGGTTGACAGTTTACTATTGTTTTGTAATTGTGTTGTTTGCACCGTTTGGCCGCTTTGTTGGAGACGTGTGTGTTTTAAACAATTAAATGGTGAATATGTCAAGTGACGGTGATTTAAAATTACCACAAGGCGAGTAGACGGTGCGGCGAACGGCCATTACCAGCCACTCGCACTACTCGCAGCAAGAACAGAACGCGTCGAGGCAAACGTGTTTCTTGGATTGTCGAACTAACGAAAATCTGAACTGTGTTTTTTCTCACAATTATCTGTCTGGCATTGCCTTATAAAATTGACAAAAGATATTTATTTGTACAGGTAGTTAAGATACAAAAACTGTGCGTTGCTGCGCGGCCGTGTTGTCGCTTATCGTTTCTAACTCGACTTGACCCGTTTTTCTTGGTCGATACAAACACTTCGTCCGTCAGACAAGTCTGTAGTGGAATCAGTTCAAGACCTGAGACTTCAATTATATGATAGCGACTACAAATTCTATTTTGGATATGCAGTTTTGATCATTCAAGATCAGAGTTGGAGTGGACTTTACACAAGGAAGCTTGTTTTTAAATTCACCAAGTTCCATGTCGCTAGAGAATGGGTTGGTGAAGGAGGAGCCGATGGAGGAGTGCAGCAGTGAGTTCACAATGGACGAGGCCAAAGACTTGTATCTCGGACATGATATCAAAGAAGAGCTCACAATTGGTCCAACATCCCTTCAGCCACCCGACAGTGCCTTTGTGCCAAGAGGTTTGTACCTAGTATCCTTACAGGCACCGCTGTCTTTTCTGACAGTGAAAATTTTCAAAATCATAATCATCAATAGCTCCTTTACAAACTGGTCGGATTACCACAAAATTTAGCAAAATTTTGTTGACTATAACATAGATCAACATGGAAAAACCTAGGCTAATTTTGATGCAGGTACACGCATAGTTATCGAATTCCATGCGAATGAAGTCACAGATTGAAGATAGTTCCTCATATTTTTGTAATTGGGTGAATCTACTTTTTATTGTTGTTGTAGTTGTTTGTAGTAACAAATTGCTATGGTTATGGTCTACCGGGCCATTTTTAAGGTTTCTTCGCCATTTTCCATCCCTTCCCTACCGGGGCATTTGCATCTGTCAATTTCATCAATTGGTAGTCAACATACACTTTAACTATATGTCTAAAATAAAGTATTTGTATATCTACTAGTACTACTACAGCCTATTTGCGTCCCACTGCTGGGCACAGGCCTACTCTCATTACGAGAGGGTTTGGGCTATAGTCCCCACGCGAGCCCAGTGCGGATTGGGGACTTCACACACATCTTTGAATTGCTTCGCAGATGCGTGCAGGTTTCCTCACGATGTTTTTCTTCACCGAAAAGCTCAGTGGTAAATTCAAATTAAATTCGCACATAAGTAAACTTAGAGGTGTGAGCCGGAATCGAACCCCCGACCCTCTGCATGAGAAGCGGATAGCGGAGCGGATAGCGGAGCGGAGGCGGGATTTGTATATAATTATAAATAATATAATAATTATGAAAGGCAACGTTACTACTGGCTGATTTTATTACTATTAAATGCATCAATGTGTGGGCTGTTGATAGTTCTAATTAATTAATAAATAAATAAAGATAGGTATTTTTTTTTTGCAGGCCCCCCCGACGAGCTGCCACCGGACTCTACTCCCCAACGCCCGGACACAAGCCTCGTAGCCATCACCCACTCTATCCAACCACCTGCCCAACTTCATATTCCCTACGACATATTGGATCCACAAAAAAAGCTACACTCCTGCGAAACCTGTAAGAAACAATTTGTTAGCGAATCCATGCTAGCCAATCACATTACTAGAGTGCACACAGGGGACAAACCTGATTCCAACAACATAATTGAGAATGACTCTTCGAAGGTTGATAGTGTTTGTGTGGAAGACATAAAAAATCGTGCTTTTTCCAAACGGATTTTAATAAAAAGAGGCCAGTGTACACCAGATCTGCCTTTAATGCAAACAAATGGCAAAATAAATCGAAAATTTAGCCTGAAACATTACAAGTTGCATTCTTGGCTAATGGGATGCGTCCATAGCAATCGCTTGTTCTGTTTCTTTTGTTTATTGTTTTCGAAAGGTAAAACAGTGTGGAATGACACCGGCTATAATGACGTCCACAATTTGTCTACCGCAGCTAAAAAACATGAACAAAGTGAGAAACATATAGAAGCTTACTTCAAATTTAAAACCTTTGGAAAAAAACGTGTCGAGACGTCTTTAAACTCTGAGAATCAAATCGACATTGATAGACATAACGTGGCGGTCAATCGAAATCGAAACATTTTTCGAAGACTTATCGATATTGTTTGCTTTTTGGGGATCCAAGATCTAGCTTTTTGCGGTCGCGACGAATCTGCTTCTGATAATAGGGATATTTATTTAGAAATGGTGAACTTTCTGGCGAAATATGATGGGGTCTTGCAAAGCCACTTAGAAAACTACACTACCACATACACGGTATTGTCAAATCAGATTCAGACCGATCTCATTTCCAGTGTAGCGTCTGTCTTAGATGACAACATAAAAAAGGAAATAAGCGCCACTGATTTTGTAGCTGTGATTGTCGATGAAACACCCGACGTGAATGGGAAAGAGCAACTGGTGGTGATTTTAAGATACCTTAACGATACCGAGGTGTGCAATAGATTTATAAAATATGTAGACATTAGCTCTGACCGCAGCGCGAAAACTATAAGCGACGTCGTACTTAAGACGCTATTAGATTTCAATTGCTTGTCCAAATTAACAGCCCAAACGTACGACGGAGTGGCTCTGTTGTCTTCCGAAATCAACGATGTCCAGTCGTTGGTTCGTCAGAAATCTCCCCACGCTGTCTATGTTTGGTGTTCTGCACATGAACTTAATGTTCTGCTTTCTAACGCATGTCAACGTATCCCTGAGACAAAACGTTTTTTCCACATCATCAAAACGTTGGCCAACTTCTTTCACAATAGCAAAAGGCAAAATCACTACAATAAAATGGCTGACTTGAAACAGTTGCCTCGGTACTCTGACGCACAGTGGACGTATAATTCGCGTATTTTAAACGTAATAGTCGATTCCTGTCCACATTTAATTGATTTATTTGGAGACATGACTGACAACGAGGTGTCCTGGGATGGCGAGACGTTATATCAAGCTTCGTCATTGCTACACAATATAAAAGAGTTTGAATTCCAGTTCTTACTCAGGGTATTCAACGAAATATTCGTAGAGACAGATGCGCTTTACCAAATTATTCAAACAAACACGTCATGTGTGGCTTTTTGCGTCGATAAAAAAAAAGAATTCGAGTCGTTCTTGGAGTTGCTCGGAAGTAGGTTTGAAGTGATTTTCGAAGACGTAAAGAGGACAGCCGGGCCGCCGCAACGGAAACGAAATTTCGTAGAAGTCAAAGACAGTTTCAGGCGAGTTTTTAATAAAATATTAGATATCATCTTCGCCGAATGTCATGACCGTTACCGAAATTTTGAAGAATTGTCCTTTTTTGAAATGCTCTCGTGCAAAAAATTCGCCGCATATAATGAACGGTTTCCGTCGGAGTTAATGAACGAATTTGGCAAAGCTTATAAATCATTCGAATTTAACGTGGACCGCTTAACAAATGAGCTCAAATGTATTTATAAAACCGAGGAATTCCGCAAAATGAGTTTTTACGATATAATACTGCATTTTCACGAGAACCGACTAGTCGAAGTTTTTCCCGAAAGTTTTCGTTTGGCAAAATTGATTGTCACTATTCCCGCGAGCAGTGCTTCCTGCGATAAGTCACTATCTTCGCTCAAACGTGTACACAGTTACTTGATAAATACTCAAGGACAACCGCGACTAACAGATCCGTCCAAGATTTCAATGGAAAAAACACTTTTAACGGAAATAAAGCGTCTCCCCAATTTTTACGATTCCATTATACAAATATACTTACAGAAAGACAAGCGATCCGACTTGATATACAAACAATAAATTAGAGGTACTTACTACTTCATCCATTGTTAATACTGCAAGCACTCTACTGAGTAGTTTATTATAACCATCGCCGCAAAATGTATATAAGTGTGTGTGGTGAGGTTGATGTGGTCACGAGAGTCGCTAAACTTAAGTGGCAATGGGCAGGACACGTGGCCTGTAAAGCAGATTCCTGGTGCAGAACTCTTAGAATGGAGACCTGGAGGATACAAAAGACCGCGGGGCAAACCCGAGATGAGATAGAGAGATGACATCCAGAAATTGGCTGGCAAGAACTGGATACACGCATCACAGTATAGAACCGAGTGGAGGAGGGTTTCTCTCAATTTCCATTGTTTCGAAATTGACACTAAATACTCCGTCCGTGCGGGTATTACATACGTAATTTTGAGATGTGGTGGATGGAATTGGAATGAAAAAAAATGGAATTAAATTTTCTAATATTAAAAGTTTTTTTATTTCAACCTTGGAAGACATCCCGGACGTCAGCCTGTACGAGATTAGTACGGCTCTCAAACAGCTTAAGAAGACAAAGCCCCCGGTGACGACGGAATTACAGCCGAACTCCTGAAGGCGGGTGGTAAACCAATCCTTAAGGCCCTTCAGACGCTGTTTAATTCCGTCATTCACGAAGGGAAAACGCCGCAAGCATGGAACAGAAGTGTGGTGGTGCTTTTCTTCAAAAAAGGTGATAATTACCTTGCTGAAGAATTATAGACCCATTTCACTTTTGAGCCACGTATACGAGCTGTTTTCGAGAGTCATTACGAACAGGTTTCACGACTTCGAGCCTCCCGAACAAGCCGGTTTCCAAAAAGTACCGTAGATAAGTATACAGAAGACGGAAGAGTATAACCTCCCCATTTGCCTTGCATTTGTGGACTCCGAGAAAGCCTTCTTCTTTACTACCGGTACATCGAAGTGCTGAAGTGTTTGTACGAAAACGCCACTATGTCCGTCCGACTACAGAACCAGACCACGAAGCCTATTTCACTGCAGCGGGGAGTCAGACAAGGAGGGGAGGTGTAATCTCTCCGAAGCTGTCCACTGCTGCATTGGAGGATGTCTTCAAGGTGCTGAACTGGAAAGGGCGAGGCATCAATGTAAATGGCGAGGACATCACTCGCCTTCGATTTTCCGACGATATAGTATATTGACCTCAGCAGAGTTTCCGATTGAGTTGGTCTGAAAATGAACATGGACAAGATGAAGATCATGTCTAATGTCCATGTTGTGCCAACACCCATAATAGTCGGAGGCTCTGCGCTCGAAGTTGTTGACCATTATGTTTACCTGGGCTGGGTCAAACAGTCCAGTTAGGTAGGTTTAACTTCGAGAAAGAGGTCAATCGTCGAATCCGACTCGGCTGGGCAGAGTTGGGGAAGCTTCGCAGTGTCTTTTCGTCCAAATTACCGTAGTTTTAAGTGTGTGTGTTGCCAGTGATGACTTATGGTTCCGAGACGTGGGCGCTTACGATGGGCCTAGGACAGAAGAACTAGGGTCACCGACATAGCCCGAAGAATTGCGAACCTTAAGTGGCAGTGGGCGGGGCACATTTCTCGCAGGACTGATGGCCGATGGGGCCAGAAAGTTCCGCGTTCGCGTTCCGCGAGTGTCGTCCGCGGACCGGTAGACGAGCTATCGGTAGGAACGCGGTGGATGCGAGTGGCACAGGACCGTTCTGAGTGACTCGCGCGCGTTGGGGGAGGCCTATGTCCAGCAATGGGCGTCTTTCGGCTGAAATGATGATGATGATGATGATTTCAACCTTAATTACCGCATAGGAAAACTTAAATGGGCTTGGGCCGGATATGTGGCACCAAAAAGAACTTCACGAAACGCACGGAAATCTCATGTTCAAGCGAAAACCAATTTGAAACACTTAGACATGTTATTTGTTGGGCAGATAAAAAAAATTGTAGGGCAGGTAAAAAAAGGAGTTACCTATATTATTGGAATTGCATGATTTTCACATATGATAGTCTGTTTGGGCTTCCACGCAAATATACTTACAAAATACGTACTGTATAGATGTATGTATGTGTGCATGGATAAATGTTTCTCCATATTTCTCCGAAACAATGGATACATTTGATTCATCTTAGAGAACAGTACAAATTTCATCAAAATCGGTTCAGTAGTTTTTAAGATATGGACAGACCGAAAAAAAATTTTTATAATAAAGATAACCGAAAAAAAAATAACAATAAAAGAAAGTAATATTGAGAAATTAATAAAAACAGCGAAACATTTGACAGCTATATGCGACGTTGCCAACTTTCGGGATAAACCCTCTTAACATACTTCTTTAGAGACAGAAATACTATTCTTATTTTTTTTTATAACATTTTATTTTGTGTGTAGGGTGAAGTTCGAAAAAATGCGTAACTTTCCTGTGTGAAATTCCGCATTGGGAAGACATTTATTGACTGTTCCAGTATTTGTTGTTATGGAGCATTTATATTATAAAAAAATATTTTTGGTGTAACTATATTTGTTTTTTCTTTATTTTATGGAGCCACTGAAAATCAGCGTCGAGGTCCGTGTGCCTCGAATTTACTGCTGAGTCTCCTTTTTTCGGTTTACTGTAACATTTCTTTCGCTTAGATCATATAGTTATAGCCTTAAGAATTATTGTTACCGTATCGAAAATGAAGATTTTTTAATTTTTTTATTTTAAGTGTCTTAACGGTTTATTAGATAGAGCGCCGGAAGTAAGTCAGGAAAAAAAAACAGTAACTTGTATGAAGACGTCCATTTATATATACATTTTTTTACTTTTTATTATTTGTTGTGACAGCGGCCACAGTAACTCAAAAAAAAGATAGTTCATTCAAGAGGTAGAGCCCTGTGACAGAGACGGACGGATGGATAGACGGACATCGGAGACATATTAATAGGGTTCCGTTTTTCACCCTTTGGGCACGGAACCCTAATAAAAACCCTCCGTCAAACTCCGAAGGACTGCCAAGTCGGTGTCAGTTAATCTTGTGGCAGAATGTTTTCAAAACTCAAGCCTTATAAAAGTCAGTGACATTCTGAACTTTTTTTAAATCTTGAATTCAGTTACGGAATCATTCTGCCAATTGATGTCTGTTTTTCATTACAACTGCAAGTGACGTTTTGTTCTACATACGTTACCTGTGGTGTTGTCATATGCTGCGAAAATCTATTCCTTTATTTAATTTCGTCATTCCACGCGCACAAAATAAAATGGCAAACAGAAACTGGTAAATAATAGTTGTAAATAGAGATTAAAGGACGGGAATTAACGGGACGAGGGTTAAACGGGCGTACTATAATTTATTTCTCGAATAAATGACTAAATTCAAACCAAGCAAATGATAAAAAACAAATACAATTAAAACTAGCTACCTACTTCAAAACAATTAATTAATTATTAAATATAAAAAAATCTATAAATTGGTAGGTAGCTTGTTTCAATTGTATTTGTTTTTATCATTTGTTTGGTATGTAATTGTCAAAATCCGATGCACGTTTCGTGCAACTCTCATCAGTAGTGACAGTAACTATGAGTCGGTATGATCTTATGAACATTGCCTTTTCTCCAATTAAAGAAAAAATACGAGAGATGTCTAGTGTCAACGCGTGGCGGTATGGCCTTTGGCTATAGCCTGTCCCGTTGGACGAATTAGAAAAAAAAACTAGTGTCAACGCATTGTCAGTGTCATTCGCGTCACTTTTTGCAATTTTTGTAATCTGTCTGTGGTTTCCCCGATCACAAAACCTTTGGGTATCCTTTGGAATTGTATACCTTCTGTATTTTATTTCCCAATGATAAAAACTGCGAATTTTGCCATCGAAAAATGAAGAAATGCGTGGTAAAAGATTGCAGAAGTACCGATTCAGTACCGTCAATTCTGTTCCATCCGTAAGTCGCGCAATAGCTATTTGTATTTTATACTTTGTGTTTTCACTTTTTCTAAATCGAAATATTCATGTAGCCCGGTAATTATTTCTCGCTCAGTATTGACTCAGGTTCGTAAAAAGTTAAGTGGTGGATTATCTCAGCTTCCATTATAGATAGAACTGTGAAATTTAATGGGCGATGGGTACTATTTGGGTACTATTTTTTGAGCTATAAATCATTCCCGAGAACCTAAATAAATATAAATGATTAAACTTCACTATAGAGAGTTTGTATGATCATCTTTAATATAATGTATCACATCTTAATTTGAATATTGATTATCAACAAGTCATAAAAAAGTCCTACTTGTGTTAAAAAAAGGATCATGCAACTTTACCATACAGGGTATCACTCTACTACTACTACTACAGCCTATATGCGTCCCACTGCTGGGCAAAGGCCTCCCCTCATCATGAGAGGGTTTGGGCTATAGTCCCCACGCGGGCCCAGTCCGGATTGGAGACTTCACACACATCTTTGAATTACTTCGCAGATGCGTGCAAGTTTCCTCACGATGTTTTCCTTCACCGAAAAAAGCAATGGTAAACTCAAATTGAATTTCGCACATAAGTAAACTTAGAGGTACGAGCCGGAATCGAACCCCCGACCCTCGGCATGAGAGGCGGTAGGTCGAACCACTAGGCACTAGGGTATCACTCATCCAAACGTAAAATAAGAATATCTCAGTTCTGCAATAGAATTCAATATGTTCCCACTAGAAAAAAACAAAGTAAATTTAAAAATGAATTTAAATGCGGTTTTGATAATCGTACTCTCAGTTTTGTTACTTTTTACACCCACATTTTTTTGTCTTAATGCCAGGTTTCCAATAAATCACTGTTATAGACAACTGTGGCTGTCTAGAATAAAGCTTGCGCGTAAACTTGGCAAAAGGGCTGTGGTTTGTGGTTTACACTTCAAGCCGGAAGACTACGATGAACGTAACCAATTGATTTACAATGCGGTGCCTCAAGAAACAGGATGTAACTCTGCACTACAGACATCATCCTCGGAGCATATTTTTAACAACATATCAGTAGGAAGTACTCTTAACGAAACACTGCAAGTCATAAAAGTTGATGTAGTAAGTATTTTTGATTTTTTAATTTCTGTTAAGAGGGTTTATCTAGAAAGTTGGTAACGTCGCATATAGCTGTCAAATGTTTCACTGTTTTTAATAATTTCTCAATATTCCTGAATTAAAAAGGAAGATATCACTCTATGGTTGTTGAATGACGCGTTTCGTTTTATATTTGTTGGTTAGGCATTCAAATTATGAGTTTACATTTAAATGCATGGAAACTGCGATGGAAAGTTTACAAAAGATATTACTTCCATAATACTTAAAATTTCGTGTTCCTATGATAACTGTTACAATCTATACTTAATGTTTTATTCAACCATAGAGCGATAATTCATGTTTTCATTTAGTAATATCTAGGAATTAATGAAAACATTAAGATATTTGACAGCTATTTGCAACATTGCCAACTTTCGGGGTAAACCCTCTTAAATACAAGATTTTTCATTTAAGAGTATATACCATGATGAACTATCAAACAAATGTTATATTATGACGAGTGATGATGATTTTTAATATTTTTAATTTATTTTTAGAAAATAGAAGAGCAGGACGAGTCAACCACTTTAGAGGTTAGTTGATTGATCCATACGTTTTTAATTGTAAGAAGTAAATAAAGTAATTATGCATATTAATATTATAAATGCGATAGTAACTCTGTCTGTCTGTCTGTTACCTCTTCACGTTTCAACCGCTGGACCGATTCGAATGGGCATGGAGATAGTTGGGGTCCCGGTAAAGAACCGTATAGTTCCCGCGGGCGAAGTCGGAGACAGAAGCTAGTAAAATTATAGTTTTAAAACTACTTATCATATTCGTACTAACTTATATTACTTATCTAGTTTTGTAATGTAATAACATTTCACATGTATTTTGTTTCCCTGTATGTTTTTCATTGATGAGTGATATATCTGCCTTAAATTGGCCTTCACATCGTATCTTTAGTTTATTTTACCCTTAAATGTAACAATGTGTGGGCTGTTGGTGGGTCAAATTATAAATAAATACTACTTGAAGTAATCCCTGCAACTACTGAACCGATTCTGAGTATGCTTTCGCCAGCAGAAGGCTACATTATTCCTGAGCGACATCCATACTAATATTATAAATGCGAAAGTAACCCTGTTAGTCTGTTAGCGCTGGAACGATTTTGATGAAATTTTTGTATGGAGATAGTTGGGGTCGCGGTAAAGGACAACTTTTTATCCCGGAAAAACACATAGGTCCCGCGGGAACGTAATAATCGAATTCCACGCGGGCGAAGCTAGCGGGCTATGTTTTATCCCAATTTTTCCCGCGGGATCGAGACCTAGTTCATAATGAACAGTAAAAATATGTACTCTATACATGGTGGGTCGGAAACTATGGCAAATAATTAACCCACAGTATTGGCTATCGATTCTAAGTATATTGTACAGGACTTTAATTTTTTTCGAGTTGGTAAAAAAAATATTTTGTATAGGATTCAGGCGTCGCTCGCACAACCAATCCCATATACAATTTAATAATTTACCAATTCGAAAAAAAATCAAGACCTATACAATATGCTTAGAATCGATAGCCGATACTGTGGCTTAATTATTTGCCATAATTTCCGACCCACCGTGTATATATATGTAATAGGCATGTCGCGCGTGTCTGGCTGTGGATTGCAAAATGTTCCCGCTGACGAACAACAAATTGAAGCAGGCGTATACTCAAGTCACTGGAATCGCGGTAAGTGATTTTACAACTGTCAGTGTGCACGACGACAGCGCCCTCTAGCGGATGCGAATTTGTAGACGCAATATACAACTATACTCTTTGGTCGACGCACTATGGACCATCTAATAAGTGGAACTAACATTGACGAAAATTTGTGGCGAAAAAGGCTTGTATGTCTCTTTATCTAACCTCATAACGAGAGATAAAGACAAAAGAAGCCTCGGATGACATGACTCGCTCCAGATGTACTTAATGCAAATCAAATAAATACGGAACAGTGGCAGTTCACTTCACTTATGTTATGTCCAGAGATAGGACAAATTTGCGTCATCCCTCGCAATAATGTGGACGACATGACTCCAAAATTAATCAAAATGTTAATCAATTAATTAAAGCTTGGCAAGTGCCTATTTGGACCTGATTTATATTTTTAATGTCAAAAGAAATAGACTGACTGCAGAAAATTTAGAAAAAATACCGATTATTTTCTTAAATAAATCTATACTTTAACAAACTTTTGAATTTATTGACTAGGAATTAAAATTTAAGTCAAGTAAGAAATTAATTAAATGGTTACATATTTGATTAATTTTGGAGTCATGTCCACATTATTGCGAGCAATGACGCAAATTTGTCCGATCTCTGGTTATGTCTATTATGAATTTCAAATTTGGCCATGTGACTCGGTGAGATCGTTTTCGTATCCCCCATCAGTGGCTTTGCACATACCGAATAACGATCATGTAGCTAGTCGTTCGATTTTTGATTAGTTTTGCGGTCTTTTGTCACCTTTTTATATCTTGGCGTTGGGTACAAGCCGTGGTAGACTAGGGTACCTATGACCTACCGCCTAGACCTAAGTAGGATCGGGGGTTCGAATCCGGCTCGCACCTCTAAGTTTACAAATGAGCGCAATAAAAATAGAATTTACCACTGAGGTTTTCGGTGTAGGAAAACATCGCGAGGAAACCTGCACACATCTGCGATGTAATCAAAGATGAAGTCCCCGTGAAGTCCCCAATCCACACTGGGCCCGCGTATAGCCCAAACCCTCTCGTGATGAGAGGAGACCTGTGCCCAGCGGTGGGCCGTGAATAGGCTGTTGTAGTGGTGGGTTTCACAGCAAAATGTATATCGCACTCCTCGTCCCGGTTGTGATCTGCGTTCCTCTCGTTCTCTTAAACTCGTCACTCCTTCTCACTCCACTGGGTTTGTTTCTAATTCTTTCACCCTTCAGGCAATCCGCCTCTGGAATTCGCTACCTCTAGATATAAGACAAGCTCAAACCAAGCTCTCCTTCAAGCGAATGCTGCGTAAGCATTTGTTTGAGAAGGTCGCGTAGATTTGGAATCCTTCATATTTTTCTTTGCTTCGTGCGGCTGGTTTATGTATGTATTAGTTTATGTATGTTTATCTCAGGGCTTGAAACCGGTTTTTGCCCCCATACAAATAAACCGGTTAGCTTATCGTTCTTTCGTTTACTATTTCATGTTTAAAAAGGCGATAAAATAATACGAAGTAATAACCTAAATACACTATGGAGTTTCACATAAAGAGTATAAAATAATTCTAAATATTTGGCTATTTCGGGGTTTTTTCAATTAACCGGTTACAAGCCCTGGTTTATCTTTTATATATTTTTAGGTACGTTTATGTAAATTTATCCTCTTTTGAAATTATTTGTTATCTTCCTAGTATTTCTGTTGTTTCTATCTGATATTGATGCACCTACTCATTTTCCTTTCCGTTTGGCCTTGTGGTTGACTGGTAGAGAATGCCTTTAGGCGTTAAGTCCGCCAATTGTATACATTTTGTATAATCATAAATCATTTATTCGCCAATCGCCAAAATACAGTTACAATTTATATGTATGTGCAATGAAGTTTAAATAAATAAATGCACGTATATCTTTCCATCAGGCGTCCCCAGACGACGGTCTTCCCCAGTTATTGTGCTGGGAATGCACTTCCCGAGTCCTTTCATCGGCTAGACACCGAGCTAGGGCGAAGAAAGCTCATGCTGTGCTTACTGCACTACTCTCTAAAGGATGTGTAAGTACATATTTTTTTTATACCAATGGTATAGGCAAACGAGGACACAGCCCACCTGATGGTAAGTGGTCACTGCGGCCCATGGACACCGACATCCTATGGTCCCCCATTGAGAAACCATAAGATCTCGAATGCGTTGCCTACCCTGAGGCCTAAGATGGAATGCCTCTGTGCCAGAAATGTCACCGGCTGCCTTAACCCCCTACCGGAACACAACAGGGCGAGCACTGCTATTTGGCGGCAGGTTAGCGAGGAAAGACGGTGGTACCACCCCGGACGGACCCAGCACCAGGTCCTACCACAACAAGCAATCTATATTTAAGAAAATAAATATGGATATTTAGAAAGGGTATTCTTCAAAATTGGTCCCACAACATTGAGCCTTTGTAACTGAAATTTCGCACAAGTCTAGTTTTCGAGACAATCCATACTATGAATGCGAAAGTAACTCTGTCTGTCTGTTACCTCTTCACGCTGCACCGATTTGGATGAAATTTGGTATGAAGTTAGTGAAAGGACAAAGGCTATCCTTTTCATTACAGAAAACGCATAGTTCCCGCGGGAACGCGATAACCAAATTCCACGCGGGTGAAGTATAAAGCTTTTTTTAAATAGGAACTAATTTAAGGCAAGCCCATTTGCAATTAAAAAAAAACTTTTTCACAGATTAATATGGACGATATTCGCTCAATAGACCGGCACCAAACGAAACTGCTGTCTTCATTGACTCACAAGTATTTTAAACAAAACGAATGTAACATGAATATTAACAATCTGACAGAATTAAACGAACCGGACGGTCTCGAAAACATCGACCGTATGTATGAAAATACAGAACACATAGACGATGCTAGTGAAGAATCCGAAAATTCCGATGATAATAGTAAACATGGAATCGATGAAAGAGTTAAATCTGACATAGTTAATCAAGATGAAATTGATGATAAAAATGTAGTGAACATTTTCATAGAAATAGATAAAATTGTAGAGAAGAAATTAAATACGACTGATTTGGAACAAGAAGGCAAGAAAAACAGGCAGCGGAAACCGAAGCGTAGTTCAAATGTTAAAGGGTGAGTTTTTTCTCAAGTTTTTCTTCTCACCACAACCACAGAATATTTAATAGTACCACATACAGAACGGCCACGGAATTACCCGCCTGAATCTAGCCGGCGCGCAACTCGCCCTTACCGCCATTTGTTTCAACCGGAGATGGAGAGTGGATCATTGGCCCGCGTATGGTACACACACATTTACAAGTGTACAGACGTCCTCGCACGCAAACATTGACACTTCATTCGAATTGTGTTCGAAATCGTGCTTTTATAGGCCGCGTCCGCCGTGTGCCAGAACAGCTTCTTTAAGTCCCACTGCTGGGAACAGGACTCTCCCTAGGAAGTTTGGGCTATAGCCCCCTTTCAGGATTGGAGACTTCATCATCTTCGAATTGCTTCGCAGATGCGTGCTTTTCCTCGCGATGTTTTCCTTCATCGAAAAGTGGATCTTAACTTTAAACAAAATAAAGAGATATCTCTATTTACCCCTAATTGTAGTGTTTTTATAGCGACAAAAAAGATAAGCATATAACATCAAAATCAGTCCTTTTCATTGGACGATATCGGCGATAGTTTTTTTTTAATTTTTCAATGTACTGTTTAGTTTACTATGCATTCTTAATTCAGTTTCCAATTTATTTATTACTTAGCCGATGCCCGCGACTTCGTCCCGCGTAGTCTTAGAATTTGCGTACCCGATGATACTGTACATATATACAGTTATAGTTATAGAAGTATTGAAAAATTGGTTTGACCCGTGGGAAACCCGTTCCCGTGGAAATATCGGGATAAAAAGTATCCTATGTTATTGCCCGGGTCTCAAACTATCTCCATACCAAATTTCATCCAAATCGGTCCACTCGTTGCGATGTGAAGGAAGGACAAACAAACAAGCACACATTCCATTTGTAATATTAGCATGGATTTTCAGAACCCGCGGAAAAGATGGTACATCGAAATCGCTTCAGGATTTTTTCACTATAAGTAACATGAAACTGGAAGAAGAAATTGCGTCGGTCGAGGAACGAAAACATTCTGTGGCATACATAAATGCACCATTCAAGTGTGAAATTTGCTATCGTGGGTACTCTAATAAGGAGAGCTGTGAAGCACATGCTTTAAAACATACAGAGGTAATATAACTACTACTACTACTACTACTACTACAGCCCATTTGCGTCCCACTGCTGGGCACAGGCCTCCCCTCACCACGAGAGGGTTTGGGCCCAAACCGTAAGATCCGAAGATCGTAAAAGTATCTGTTATCGAAGTTATAAATAGCTAAAATAATATATGAAATGAAATGAAATGAAAGTTTATTTCACAAGAACATATGGTAATATATAAAGATCTTACAATAATAATAATATGTTACGTAAAAATAATAATAATATGTAACATATAATAACAGTAGTAGTGGGGCACATTGCTCGCAGGACTGATGGCCGATGGGGCCGGAAAGTCCTGGAGTGGCGTCCGCGAACCGGTAGACGAGCTGTCGGTAGGCCTCCAACAAGATGGAGCGACGACCTTGTAAATGTAGCGGGGACGCGGTGGGTGCGAGTGGCACAGGACCGGTCTGAGTGGCGCGCCTTGGGGGAGGCCTATGTCCAGCAGTGGACGTCTATCGGCTGAAATTATGAATAACAGTATGTAGTAAATGGCTAATATTACAATTAAGGAATGTCAAACTGAAGACTATCTGTATATTTTCTTGCCTGCAGACAAACTGCATACAAGTAGTTTTGAGGGTAAATGATTTATATTTTTTATTTTTTTTTAAATATCTTGGGACATTTCACACATATTGACCTAGCCCCAAACTAAGCAAAGCTTGTACTATGGGTGCTAGACAACGATATAAATACTTATATAGAGAAATACATACATAATATGTTAATATTAACATCCATGAGTCGAGTACAAACATTCGTGTTCATCACACAAAGTTTGCCCCGAGCGGGACTCGAACCCGCGACCATCGGCCGTCATTTATTTATTTAGTTTTTAAGTTTTTTATTTATTTTTCTATTAATTTTCAATAAAAAAAAAACTGTTTTGCAGAAATTTGGCGACATGGAGTGCCCGGTGTGTAAATTTCGGTACCGAACGAAGCAGGACCTCTGGTGTCACGTGAACTCGAACCATCGCAACAGATACCGCTGCAAGCAGTGCGACTTCGTCACGAACACCAGGTACCAGGTTATTACTAGCTTGGGGCTCGCAACTTCGTATGTGCGTAATAGTAATAGGGATGACGACAGGGTGAAGAAATCGAAATTATAATTAGTCCGTCAGTCAGGTAATAAAGAATATTAGACACGTATTTTTTGTTTTATCAAATTAACAAAGAATGACTAAGTTAAAACGCATTAAAGTTGGAGAGTGGGGGCTAACTACGTCACCGTTAGGTATAGATCGTACCTAACCGTGACGTCACGCGACATTTCAACTCATATCTCCGTATAAGTTTGATTACGTGAAAAAAGATAAAATACGTATCCAATACTTTTCAATAATCTTCCTGATAGACTAAGAAAAAAAAAGTTGTCGTCATCCCTATTACAGACTTAGGGCGGTGAATTCGTTAATGTCCCAGATCGCAGGTGTTTTTGGCCCGAACCGAAGGTGAGGGCCATAAATATGCGACCTGGGCCTTTAGGAATTACCGCCCGTGGTTTGTCAAAAGTTTTACGTCTTGCCTTGGCCAGGAAGCGAGATTTTCTCTCCGCGTAGCGGGCAGAAAATCTTACTTTACGGCCAAGGGTGACGTAAAAAAATTAATCTCTGTATTTTTTTCATCTCCCTAAAAATGTTATAATAATGTGTTTTTTTTAACGTTCCTACTCTATTCTACTACTACTACAGTCTATTCGCGTCCCACTGCTGGGCACAGGCTGCCTCTCATCACGAGAGGGTTTGGGCTATAGTATAGTACCCACCGGGGGCTCAGTACGGATTGGGGACTTCAAACACATCTTTGAATTAGGTACTTCGCGGATGCGTGCAGGTTTTCATTCACCGAACAGCTTAGTGGTAAATTCAAATTGAATTTCGTACACAAGTAGACTCGGAGGTGCGGTATTCTATTCTATTTAGTATTCTATTAATATTCTATTAAAAATCCCGTTTTTGACTTTCGTACTAAACTTGCCCTCCAAATTGGTTGTGCCGTTTTAGCGTGATTGAGTAACAAACATACAAACTTTCAGCTTTATATATTAGGTCCTTACATATGAAATTGGCGTTTGGCGAACTGGCAACTTTGATTCAAAATATGTGGCGTTCGGCTAGGAATTCCAAATTCAAATTTATTTCAAATTTAAGACCATGTATTTCTGTGTTCGAATTACGAAATTTATTTGTTATCGCGTCATTTGTTTTTCTTTCACATCGTTCTGTTCACAATATGGAGAACTTAAAATATCGCTATATTTACGAATATGAGTTTCACCTCGGCACTAGTGCTGCAGAAACGGCTCGTAGGATTAACAATGCGTATGGGGAAGCTACTGCAAAAGAAAATACGGTACGTTATCGGTTCCAACGTTTCCGTTCTGGAAATGTTGACCTACAGAACAAGCCTCGTGGACGGCCGGAGACACAAGTTGATAACGAAGAATTAAAAGCAATTGTGGAAGCAGATCCATCGCAAACCACGTCAGAGTTAGCGGCAGGCTTCGGTGTGAGTGATAAAACCATTTTGATTCACTTGAAACAAATTGGAAAAGTGAAAAAACTTGAAAAATGGGTACCGCATGAATTGAGCGACGCAAACAAAGAAACACGCGTCGAGTGTTGCGTTTCACTTCTCAACCGGCACAATAATGAAGGCATTTTGAATCGTATCGTTACTTGTGATGAAAAATGGATCTTGTACGACAACCGGAAACGTTCTTCACAATGGTTGAACCCAGGTGAACCAGCCAAATTCTGCCCGAAACGAAAGTTGACTCAGAAAAAGGTACTGGTAAGTGTCTGGTGGACTAGTGCCGGTGTCATCCATTACAGTTTCTTAAGATCTGGGCAAACAATCACGGCTGATGTGTATTGTCAACAATTGCAAACGATGATGGAAAAGCTAGCCATTAAACAACCCAGACTGGTCAATCGATCTAGCCCACTGCTGCTTCAGGACAACGCTCGACCACATACGGCACGTTTGACGGCCGCAAAACTACGGGAGCTGCGACTGGAATGTCTTCGACACCCACCATACTCCCCGGACCTTGCTCCAACTGATTACCATTTTTTTCGGAATTTGGACAACTTCATGCAAGGAAAAAAATTCAATTCTCACGAGGCTGTCCAAACGGCCTTCAAAGATTTTATTGATTCTCGCTCACACACTTTTTTTAGTAAAGGAATCAATGAACTACCTTCGAGATGGCAAAAGTGCATAGATAGCCATGGTACATACTTTGACTAAATAAAAAAATAGTTTCATAAAAAAAAATCGTTTTCATTTCTGCCATATGAAACGCCAATTTCATATGTAAGGACCTAATATCATTAGGATACATATGTGTGTTTAATTCCAGGACCACAGCGGATAACCATTACACGTTCCACGTCGGCGCCGTATTTAAGTGTCCACATTGCCCTAAACAGTTTAAGTAAGTATTTATGGCTTTTGTTCGCTGCTTGAAATTCCCCTCCACGACAGCTCATTATTGTCCAGTCACGAGACGGTTTGGGCTACAGTCCCCACACGGGCCCAGCGCGGATTTAGGACTTCACACGGGTGCCATCTATTTGGCATAATTCTTTTTGTCCGAAACTGTTTACGCATAACAGGCTTCGCATAATTTATTTACTCCGAATCTTGACTTTGCCGAATTTTTATTAAGCATAATTCTTTATTGGCCGAATGGGTGTTTACCCGAATATTGTGTTGGCATAATGTTGACTTGGCCGAATTTTATTATGCATAATATTGTTAGGCATACTAGTGATTTTGCAGAATTTTGATAGGCCGAAATATTGTCCGAATTTGTGTCCGAAACAACAACAATAGGGAGCGCCAAAGTATAAAATAAAATTGCTAGTCCGAAAACTGGAAGTCCGAAAATGTATGTCATAAACGATTTTAGCTAAGTATAAAATTTTGTATGATATAATTTGTTCAACATACTTATCTTTATTAGAGTTCGGCAGTTCACGGTGTGCGGTAACACCAAAGTTTGGAGCAAAGTAGACTCTCATAGGTTAGGTTATTTTTTATATAAGTAAACGAAATTATTATTTAGTAAAAATCCCCCCCCCCCCCCCCCTATTTAGATAATCGTCGATGTGATACAGGTACTCATTTAAATAAATCGGCGAAAATAAAGGTATGCGAAAGTAGTTTTCGGCGTAACAAATTTCGGCGAAAGTTATTTTCTGCCTAAATAATATTCGGAATTCGAAAATTATGCGTGAATACTATTCGGCGTAAAGAGATTATGCATAATAGAATTCGACGAAAAATCGTTATGCGAGATTAGTTTCGGCGTAAAGACTATTATGCCTATACTGATTATGAAAAATCGAATTCTGCCAAAAAAAATTATGCGTATACAAGGGGAACCCTTCACACACATCTTTGAATTACTTCACAGAGGCGTGTACGTTTTCTAACGATGTTTTCCGTGCCAAATGCGACAATAGATGTTGCCGCCTAAATTTTAACTCTGTGAGCAACATCTAGATGGGGACTCAAATCATCTTAAGGATATGTTTATGTATGATGAATAGAAAGCCCCCCTGGATATTGCCAGAGACAAGGTAATTATATAAGACTGTCAATCTCCTTACATTACGGCGTACATCGACAATAGCCAGGAAGCTTCAAAATTTCATACTTCACCTGCACAGCGCCATCTAGATATAGCTCATGGAGTTCAAATTTGTATGCAGGCTACTTAAGCAGCGACATCTATTATCGCGTTTAACACTTATTTTGGGCGTACGCTGATTTGTTTGAAGGTTGTCATTCTACGAGGGGCGTTCAAAATATTCTCGGTATTGATATCTTATAACCTCTTTTTGAATTTGTTTTGTTACTGGCTGGTAAGGTTCATTCTTTGACATTAAAAAAAAGTATAATTCAAACCGAGATGTTCTTTTGTTTTTCTGCAATTTCTGAACAAACACGAACACAATGAGTGAATTAACAATGTTAACGAAATTAGAACATCGTTCCGTAATAAAATTCTTGACGAAACAGGGTAAAAACCAAAAAACCATAAAAGAGGAAATGGATTGTGTTTACCGTGAGTCTGCTCCTTCTTTATCTACAATTCAAAAGTGGTCAAGCGAATTCAAACGTGGCAGGGAGAGTATTGAAGATGACCCTAGACCTGGCCGGCCTGTAGTAGCTACTTCACAAGAAAATATTGATCAGGTGGAAAACCTTATATTGGAAGATGGTCGAGTGAAGATAAAATCAATAGCTCAAGTAACCAATCTTTCTATTGGTACCGTACATGACATTATCCATGACCATCTTAATATGTCAAAGGTCAGTGCAAGATGGGTTCCGCGAATGCTGACTCGACTTCAAAAAGATGTGCGTGCAGCTTGCTGTTCCGATTTTATTGACCTGTGTGGTGAAAATCCTGATGAGGTGCTGCAAAAGATAGTTACTGGAGATGAAACCTGGGTTCATCATTATGACCCAGAGAGTAAACAGGAGTCCATGCAGTGGCACATTAAGGGTTCAGCTCATCCCAAGAAGTTCAAGGTCGTCCCTTCCGCTGGCAAGGTCATGGCAACAATATTTTGGGATTGTGAAGGAGTATTGTTGATCGATTATAAAGAAAAAGGTGTAAATATCACGGGACAGTACTACGCGAATATTCTACATCAATTAAGGGACGCAATAAAAGAAAAAAGGCGAGGAAAGTTGTCTAAAGGTATTCTGCTTCTGCATGACAACGCCCCTGTCCATACTGCTCATATTGCCAAGGCAGCTATTGCTGAATGTGGGTTCGGAACTATAACTCATCCACCGTATAGTCCGGACTTAGCCCCCAGCGACTTCTTTTTGTTCCCCAATCTCAAAAAGGATCTGCGTGGAAATCGATTTTTTGACGATGAGGCGTTGAAGGCGGCAGTAGAGGAGCACTTTTATACCAAGGATAAAAAATATTTTTATGAGGGATTAAAAAAAATAATTGATCGATCTTTTAAGTGTATTAACATAGGGGGGGAGTATATTGAAAAATAAAAAATATTAAACTGTTCATACTTGTTTGTTTTCATTCCAATACCGAGAATATTTTGAACGCCCCTCGTAAGTTTACCTTACTTCGGACACGGCCTATAAAAGCACGATTTCGAACACAATTCAAATGAAGTGTCAATGTTTGCGTGCGAGGATGTCTGTACACTTGAAATGTGTGTGTACCACTACGCGGGCCAACGATCCACTCTCCATCTCCGGATGAAACAAATGACGGCAGAGATAATCTACCATACCATTAATATACCATTCTAAGTCCCGCACCTCCACAATTCAAAACGCTTCAAAGTATTTAAAAAGCACCACCAACACTCTCAACGCATACGTGCGTGCTGACACAGCGATCAACTATGAGTTGAGTGTGACAGTGGTGCTTTTTAAATTATAATAAATACATAGAAACGTTTTGAAACGCGGAGGCCCGGGACTTCCTATGGTAGATTACCTCTAAGGGCGAGTTGGGCGCGAGTTGCGCCCCGGCTGGATTCAGGCGGGTGATTCCGTGGCCATTCTGTACGTAGTACTATTAAATATTCTGTGCTCTGATTCGCAGTAAGAAGACAACATACTACAGTCATCTCAGATTGAAACACGCGTGTAATTTCCCGTGTGAACTATGCGGGCACACTTTCCTGAGCGCGCAAGGCATGGCGATGCACAAGCGGAGGCGGCACATTCTACAAAACACGGTGAGTAAATCAATAGTAATAATATATATTGTACTAGCTGACCCCGCGGACTTCGTACCGCCTTAAACCTCACGGAGCCCGAGACCTTTCCAACGAATGCAAAACCGTGGAAATCGGTTCGTGCGTTCTGGAGTTATAGCGTCAGGGAGGAAAACCCGACTTATTTTTATTTATATTGTATTTGTAATTTATTTTTCCAAAAAGAATTACACATTTATTACAACAACGAGCTTTTACCCGCGACTTCGTCTGCAGGGCATTTGACACTATATTTCCAGGATACTTTGAAAACCTTTTCCCGGAATACTGGAATTCTGGCATTCCCGGGATTACGATATTGTGGGATTCCCGTAATTTCTATTCAAAGGCCTCTTCCGGGGTCCTTCTAATGAGTTTCCAGGATTTTCCGTGATAATAGGTAGCCTATAGCTTATTCCAGGTTACAAATTATCTGTTTGCCAAATTTCATTCAAATTGAATGAGCCGTTTCAACGTGATTGAGCAACAAACATCCAAACACAAACGTTCAGCTTTATTATATACTAGCTTTCCCCACAACTTCGTATGCGCAGAAATATTAAAAAGTAAAATCCCGATTTTTCCCGTTCCCGTGGGAATTTTGCAAAATCCTTTCTTAGCGGATGCCTACGTCATAACATCTACCTGCATGCCAAATTTCAGCCCGATCCGTCCAGTGGTTTGGGCTGTGCGTTGATAGATCACTATGTCAGTCAGTCACCTTTGAGTTTTATATATTTAGATTAGTACGATTATTTACTCGCCAAACTGTTGCGTTTGATGGCGAGACGCGCTCGATTCTATTATTATTATCAATAAATACTTAATCTATTTATTAAAAAAATAAATTACCTTTTTTTGTTTAAAAGGACTTTCTAAAAATAGGTATTTACCCCTCGATAACCCATTTATACTAGTTCTATCACATTTTTAATTTGTTATCGAGAAGGAAATCCTTTAGTTTGATTTTAAATAATGTTTACTTAATTTAGGTGTCTGTCATAATAAACTTATTTTATGTCATGTCATCAGTAAATTTCTGTCAAAGTGAAGTGTTAATTGTGCGTAGTTTATTTATTATAGGATTTCGTGAGTGAAAAATGCCGAAAACTATTAAAAGTCACTTAAGAAAAGTGATTTACAATACGACAAAGTATTTGTCAGACAGAGGAAGGATAGACTCTAGAAGAACTCTAGAACCTTCTAGACCTAGAACCTTCTTGTCTCAGAGACTCTAGAAGGTTGAAGGAATGGACTCTATTCTTCTAAATAACATTACCGACCTTGTTGTCAACATGACAGGTAGGGTGGGTTGATTCAAACTGTTCGTTAAAGTTAACATTCACGTCAACTGTATTTGAATCAACCGACGCTTAGTGTTGCTATAATTAGAAAGAAAGAAAATAAATGTATTGCCATAAAGAACATTGATATCTTAAATTAACTTAGAATCCATGTAAATTAAAAATTATGACAATAGGTCTCGGCGTCAGCATAATGCTGCTAGTGCCTCCTCGCATGAAAAATTTAACCGCACACTTTTTTTACAACAATTCGTCCATACGCTAGTCACTCACATGGTGTAGTGATGAAAATGGGCAAAAAGTAAAATGAAATAATGAAAAATAAACATCAACCGTTTTTATCGTTTCATCATCATCATCATCAGCCCACAGTAGTCCACTGCTGGACGTAGGCCTCAACCCAATGCACGCCAATGAGCTCTGTCCAAGGCGTGCCGCATCCAATCTACACCGGCCACCTTGCGCAAATCGTCACTCCACCTGGCAACAGGGCGCCCTACACTTCGTTTGCCTTATCGTTTGGGGCAGTTTAATTACTGCTTATTTGACGCCCCGAGAGCAGGTTTTTTTTCTGATCGGGCTTTATAAAGGCATTAAAAATTGGTCCCGGCTGTGTACGTTTGACTAGCCATCGTATGTAACTGTCCGCAGACGTCGGACGAAGGTCCCCGCTGCGACGCCTGCGACGTCACGTTCGCGACTCAAGCCGCGTACGACACGCACCTGAGGATGTCCTCACGACACAACAACGACAATCAGTGAGTTTTTATCAGTGTATTTATTATTTACTAGCTTTTCCCGGCAACTTCGCATGCGCAGAAATATTAAAATGAAAAATCCCGTTTTTTCCCGTTCCCGTGGGAATTTCGGGAAATCCTTTCTTAGCGGATGCCTACGTCATAACATCTACCTGCATGCCAAATTTCAGCCCGATCCGTCCAGTGGTTTGGGCTGTGCGTTGATAGATCACTATGTCAGTCACCTTTGAGTTTTATATATATAGATTTGGGTCAATCAACTATTTATTGTTGTTATTCTGTCCCATTGTCCAGGGGACAAAATGAGAAGGTTTTCTTAGAAAAACTCTAACAATATGGAAGTCTAAGACGCTTAGAAAGTGCTTCATTAGGGAAGGGATTGAAAATGGCAAAGAAACCCCACATTTAGTGTATTTAAACTCACAGAATAGCAATTTTAAAAAGTGGCCCAGGGGGCAGTAACCATGGCAACTATTGACATAAAAAAGTTGATTCACCCATTTAAATTTTTTTGCACAAGAAAACATTTGTTGTTTAGATTAGTGTTAACAGATAGACAGACAGAAAGATGGACAAAGTTACTTTCGCATTTATAATATTAGTATGGATATGGATAGAACTCCTTGCCGTGTTGTGTTCCGGTAGGGGGTTAAGGCAGCCGGTGAAATTACAGGCATTCCATCTTAGGCCTCGGGGTGGGCGACGCATTCGAGATCTCATGGTTTCTTAACAAATAAGAAATCATACGATTTCGGTGTCCATGGGCCGCAGTGATCACTTACCATCAGGTGGGCTGTGCGCTCGTTTGCAACAACCACTGACATGAACAAAGTGGTTTGCTTAACGCTCTATTGAATGTTGAATCCAACAGGCGGGCAATAGTGAACGCTTACCAGGCGACGCCGAGGGAGTTCGACGCAGAAGGGAACCCGCGGCGCGCGAGCCGGAAGAAACGAGCCGTCACGTGCGAACAGGTCACACGACACACATACATGCAAATACAACACTTACATACAATCCAGTCATCCATACCGCCTAACTATGGAGGGTTGAAGTAAAGGAGCGCAATCTTTATAGTTCCAAAAGTGGACACCAAATCGGGTAGGTTGGGGGCGCTGCGGTCGCCACTCCAGTCAAGCCACCTAGGCGGATAGTCTGCAGTAGCGCCTTCAGATGGCGCTGCTGAGGCGAAAACGGTTGTGAGGAGTGTGTTTTGTTTTGTTGCTTATCAAATCCGCTGGACACGTTTTCAACTGTTTCGCCATATAAGATTGCGCTCCTTACCAAGACACATTCCACACTCCATAATCCTAACATTCAGTGAATGACGTGAGCTGTCAATTGCTGAAGATGGTGGAAGCGAATTTATTTAGTCATATTGTCTGTTTAATATTTTTGCGTGATTTTTTTGATATTTTTAATGGTTGTCATACTATTAGGGGCGGTGACAAATCCAAAAAATCAGAGTTCATCGAAAACGGTTCAGCCGTTCTTGAGTTACAAAGTGGTGTAATTAACCCGACTTTGTTTTATATATATGCGAAAGTAACTCTGTCTGTCTGTCTGTTACCTCTTCACGCTTCAATCGTTGGACCGATTGAGATGAATTTCTGCATGGAGGTAGTTAGAGTCCCGGGAAAGGACACAGGCTACTTCTTTATCCTGAAAAAAAAAAGTATAGTTCCCGCGGGAACTTGATAACCAAATTCCACGCGAACGAAGTCGTGGGTATATTTATTATACTAGCTGCTGTAAGACCGTTTCCGCGAAAACTATGACTTTATGCCGCCGGAACTCTAACTCCATACCAAATTTCATCCAAATCGGTCCAGTGGTTTAAGTGTGAAGAGGTAACAGACAAGACAGACAGACCGCTTTCGCATTTATGATATTTGTATGGAATTGGATATATGAATACCGCCCGCTCTACATTGTCGTCTAGCAGCTTTGCTTAGTTTGGGTGTTGACGCTGGAAATATACAGTCACTGCACGCACAGGCTTACTTTTGTGGGACTTTTCTTCAGAGCGAGGATAAAAAACAACCGTTTTACATGTCGACAGACACCATAGACACAGGACGCCGCTCGTTTATTTTTTTAAATATATTTGACAGGTATAAAAAAGCCGCGTCCAAACATTTTTTATAGCGGAGTTGAGCCGTGCTTACACCCTCCACGTCATCTCACGTCATCTGACCAAATTGGTTGCCAACTTTGGGGCTAGGTCCATGTGTGTGAAATGTCCCAAGATATTAATTAATTTATCTATTTATCCCAGTGCGGCGTAACCCTAGACAGCATGTACGCATACTCTCATCACTTCAGAAAGAAGCACCCCGCCGCGACTCGAACCCAGCACGCCGCGCAACGCCGGGGCGCGCCCGTTGTATGCGAGCTATGCGGGAAGAAGTTTCATGTAAGTACCACCAGTTTCATGTGAGTACCACCAGTTTCATGTGAGTACCACCAGTTTCAGGTGAGTAGTTGATACTCACCTGAAACTGGTTTTTCATGTTTCACAGTTACATGTGAGTACCACCAGTTTCATGTGAGTACCACCAGTGTCATGTGAGTACCACCAGTTTCATGTGAGTACCACCAGTTTCATGTGAGTACCACCAGTTTCATGTGGTGTGAGTACCACCAGTTTCATGTGAGTACCACCAGTTTCATGGAGTACCACCAGTTTCATGGGAGTACCACCAGTTTCATGTGAGTACCACCAGTTTCATGTGAGTACCACCAGTTTCATGTGAGTACCACCAGTTTCATGTGAGTACCACCAGTTTCATGTGAGTACCACCAGTTTCATGGGAGTACCAACAGTTTCATGTGAGTACCACCAGTTTCATGTGAGTACCACCAGTTTCATGTGAGTACCACCAGTTTCATGTGAGTACCACCAGTTTCATGGGAGTACCAACAGTTTCATGTGAGTACCACCAGTTTCATGTGAGTACCACCAGTTTCAGGTGAGTACCAACAGTTTCATGTAAGTACAAACAGTTTCATGTGAATACCAGCAGTGTCATGTGAGTACCACCAGTTTCATGTGAATACCAACAGTTTCATGTGAGTACCACCAGTTTCATGTGAGTACCACCAGTGTCATGTGAATACCAACAGTTTCATGTGAGTACCACCAGTTTCATGTGAGTACCACCAGTGTCATGTGAGTACCAACAGTTTCATGTGAGTACCACCAGTTTCATGTGAGTACCACCAGTTTCATGTGAGTACCACCGATTTCATGTGAGTGCCACCGGTTACATGTGAGTACCACCAGTTTCATGTCAGTACCACCAGTTTCATGTGAGTACCACCAGTTACATGGGATTCAGGTATCGATCACACCATGAAACCCATACTGGGCCATACATTTTTTTTTTACCAACTCTGAAGAAAATTAAAAACTAAAAAAGCATGCTTAGAATCCATAACTGATACCGAGGTTAAAATATTGTCATAATGTTTTGCTTGACTCTATATACTACCTATTTCATCTTAACCGTTTTTCTGTGACCGCCAAGACATGGTACACCGTAACATTAGCCAGGATCCTGATTATGTCAATAAATAGTATCTACGGAATATCTAGGTTAAAAAAAATAGTACCCTTGAACTTCTCGAAATATAAGGCCTGTTCACGGTGTATGTTAGATTATTTTTAATATAAATATGTAATTATAACTTAATGCATGTTTTCTGAATTATAAGCATGTTTCTTTTCAATTTATTTCTGCACATTGATGGCACTTTTTTTGCAAGTTGTGTTTACCTATAATTATCTAGCATAAGCCTTTATTTGATAAATGATTCACATGATGTATCTGTTGGTAATCCTAAAATAAATAAATAAATGTTACGGGACCCTTCATGGGCGAGTCACACTTGACCGCCTTTTCTAACATGGTAATGTGTTGTCCGACAGTGCATGGCAATACTGAAGTCCCACATGCCCATTCACACCGGCGAGCGCGGGTTCAAATGCGGCGAATGCGGTAAAACTTTCCCGGGAAAATTGAACCTTGACATACATCAGAAGCTGCACCGGCCGTCGAGACCGACTTTCCAGTGCGAGATCTGTCAAAAACGGTTCAGCAGCAGCGGGAATTTGAAGAGGCACATACTTGTAAGTCCATACCATAGACAAGAAGAGTGGCAGAGTCTATACTGTAGTGCGTGCTCCGAAACTCGGGTTAACACTAGATCGACATCTAGCGGCCAGTGGCTGAACCCCGATTACCCGACCGTTTAGCAGTTGCTCCGCTACTTGAAGCTAGATGGCGAGCCGAATGAATCCCGCTTGGGGCAAACTTTGTGTGATGAGCACGAATGTTTGTGCTGGAGTCATGGATGTTTAGTATTTATATACGTACTAGCTTTTGCCCGCGTGAAATTCGGTTATCGCGTTCCCGCGGGAACTACGCGTTTTCCTGGGATAAAAAGTAGCCTATGTCCTTTCCCGAGACGCCAACTATCTCCATGCCAAATTTCATCTCAATCGGTCCAGCGGTTGAAGCGTGAAGAGGTAACAGACAGACAGACAGAGTTACTTTCGCATTTATAATATTAATATGGATGTATGTATTTCTCTATATAAGTATTTATATCGTTGTCTAGCACCCATAGTACAAGTTTTGCTTTGCTTATGGATATGGATTATTGTAATGTGCATGTACGTTTGTTGTAGACGCACTCGAACGCGACCCCGTTCGAGTGCGAAGCTTGCGGCAAGCGGGTGACGACGCGCGCCGGGCTTCAGTCGCACATTGACCACGTGCACCACGGCCGGCCCTGGCCCCGGCGGCCGAGGCGTCGCGCCGCGGACGACACCTAGAGGACTACTACTACAGCCTATTTGCGTCCCACTGCTGGGCACAGGCCTCCTCTCATCTCGAGAGGGTTTGGGCTATAGTCCCCACGCGGGCCCAGTGCGGATTGGGGACTTCGCACACATCGTTGAATTACTTCGCAGATGCTTGCAGGTTTCCTCGCGATGTTTTCCTTCACCGAAAAGATCAGTGGTAAACCTAGAGGACGCCTCGCATTTATTACTACTACTACAGCCTATTTGCGTCCCACTGCTGGGCACAGGCCTCTCATCACGAGAGGGTTTGGGCTATAGTCCCCACGCGGGCCCAGTGCGGATTGGGGACTTCGCACACATCGTTGAATTACTTCGCAGATGCTTGCAGGTTTCCTCGCGATGTTTTCCTTCACCGAAAAGCTCAGTGGTAAATTCAAATTGAATTTCGCACATAAGTAAACTTAGAGCTGCGAGCCGGAATCGAACCCCCGACCCTTGGCTTTTTACCAACGTATTTAGGAAATCAGGCGCATGCCAACCTTCTTACAATGATAAAATCGTTGCTTCTACTAATTTTGAGGATTTTCCTGATTTTCTTATTGATGCCGACCGGTCCTGTACTACTCGCTTCCACCAATTTCCCGCGACCTTCACGAGGTCGTCGCTCCATCTTGTTGGAGGCCTACAGACAGCTCGTGGCAGTTAGCGAACGCCACTCGAGAACTTTCTAGGCCCCACCGACCAGATGTTCGATTAATTGTATGAAATTAAAATACATCGTTTTTAATATAAAGTGTTTTTATTATAAAATACTTAAATAAATAACATTAGTAACTCAATTATGAAGTTTAAAAAGAAATTATATACCTAGTGTATTATTAGAATCTAACGACATCTCACAAGCCGAATTTCATCAAGGCTACAGAGTGTGCCGAAGAAATACAAGTTTTGTTTAAAAAAAGCATAGAGTGGGTTGGTTCAAACCTTAGGTAACGGACGGTCTCAATCAATCCACTCTATGCAGCGCTCGTTAAATATTTTAGGATAAAACTACGTTTTTGTATGCGATGTCAGCTCGGCGGTCATACTTCAGAGGGTTTATCCCGAAATTTGGCAACGTCGCATATAGCTGTCAAAGGTTTCGCTGTTTTTATTAATTTCTCAATATTACTTAAACATAGGCGTCAACACATTTATTAACAAATTCCATACAATTTTCAGCAAAAGTTTTTAAAAAATTAAGAAAAAGACGAGCAGACCTGGGTTTCGAATCAGGTGGATCACAAAGGGAATAAGGGTATCTATCTAGTAAAATTAAGCGAATATTAGCCACACATAAGGCCTCTCTGTCTGACGACTATACAAGTTACAAGGGGAAATATGTAAATATATTCAGACGTGTGATAAATTCTTTATCACAAGACGCACGACGACTGGCAGTTCAGACGCAAACAGAAAAAGCAAAGGATTCATCTAAAGAAATTTGGAAAATTGTACAACAACATCGAAACAAAGTGAAGGGCAGTAATGTTGGGAACATACAACTAACTGCTGATGATGGGAATGTAGACAAAGTATTGATGAATAATCCGGTAGATATTTGCAAAGTATTTTTACAAAAATTTGATCTTCGAAAAGTCTACACTAATCACTTCCATAAAGCACTCGCACTACTTCAGTCAAATGTCTTAAGGATCGATAACGATATGTCAATTGATCAGGTAAGTCCACTTGAGATCGGGCTATTGGTAAAGAAACTGAAACCTAAGACTTCTTGTGGATATGATGAGATTCCTATTACCATTATTATTTAAAGACAACATTGACTTACTTGCAGAGCCACTAGCTAGCTTTTTCAATGAATGTTTTGAAACTGACTTTCCCGATCAACTGAAGGTGGCAAGAGAACTCAGAACTCAGAACATTTATTTTGACATAAAAATACACACTACAACGTAACAGAGTTAAAATACAGAAGACACAATACAGATAATAAAGAAAAAGAAAATAAGATAATGATATAAATAAATGTATTAAAAAGACGTGCAAATACGCTGCGCTACGCTGTAGTGCCAGTCAAAAAAGGACTCGGCTGCATGTGCTGCAGCAGGAGCCACAGCGCTGGTTTTCAGCCGAAGCCCTAAAAAGCATGTGTGCTTACGCTGGGAACAGAAGCAGGAAGGTAAAATCATAAAAGGGGGACAAGGGAAAAGGTGAAAGTTGTAAATGTAATTATAGTTAAATATATATTTAATGGAAAGTAATAAAAGTGTGGATAAATGTAGCCATGAGCGAGAATTAACAGAATAGATATAAGAAAGGAACCAAACAAAGTAGGAAAAACAAATACAATAAGAAGATACTAGAATGTACATTTGTAAGTTATAAATATACTTTACCTTAAGATTACGTTTTAATACGGATACAGATAGGTAGGAACAACTCTGCCACCTTCACGCCAAGAGTCCTTCCTATTCTCAAGAAAGGTTCAAAGTTGGACCCAAAAAACTACCAACTATCTCCAAATTGTTAAAGGACCGGTTGATGAAACACCTTTGTTTTAATAATGTTTTAAGCAACAAGCAATTCGGATATCGAAAAAGTGTAGGGACGAGTGAAGCTGTCTATACATTGTTAAGTGACATAGTTCACAATTTGAATTAAAAAAAAGAAAGTGGCGGGTGTATTCCTTGATCTCAGTTCGGCTTTCGACACAGTGGATCATTGCTCTTTTCTGTGCAACAAAAGCGGAATTCATGTCGTACTTATAGCTGTTGCCCCAGTGCATGATGCTGTAACGCAATTTGGATTCCACCAAAGCATGGTAAACCATTAAATTATATCATTAGATTTTTTTTTTCACTCATCATACTGAAACCACTTTCAGCGCGTAGAGTACGTTAGGACAGCCTTTAAATTTCAAATCCGGAGTTTCTAGGATGAACGGTTCTCGAGTTATCAGAGTTTGAACCACAGCATTGACAGTTGGGCCGCCATATGGAAAAGTTTGACCGTCGATAGCTCCCAAACTATAAGTCGTAGAAAGACGGGGCTTTCGACATTATATGTGGACATATCTAAATATCAGTATTTCAGCTTGCTCATATGTATAATATGTCAATATGTCCAATGTTTTTTTTTTATGTAAGTAAACAAAATTAAGATATATCTTATTAACATAACATATATCTTATTAAGCAAAGAATTTCTTAAAATCGCGGGCGCTCTCGAGCCGCATGCCGTAGCGCTCGTTAAGTTTGTTGACGGAAAGTTTCGCCAATTTCCGGCAGCGGCCGAATTTGGCTTCAACAGTTGCGGGCCTTCGTTGATGGCCAAAAAACGTCAGGGAACCTGCGAGTGGAGGTGGTAACAGAATTTGAAAATCTGGGTGCAGTTCCCGATGATTTTTTTGATGTATCGGGGACAAGCGAAGGCTCTATTGGAAGCGTGCTCCTGAAATTGTTCGAGCAACAATGTGTCGTGCTAGTGGAGGGATGGGCGGCATACGTCGGCAGCACTGGGGAGGTCCTGCTGTCGACTCTGGAGGCGGCCGCATGCAACACAGGGTTATTCACCACCAAACAGCAGTTTGACGGGATCTATTCTAATGAAAATCTTTTATACTGCTGGGTAGAAGACAACCCAAACCGATATGACCCAACCGTGCGCCAAATATTGAGAACCATGTCCTTCAACGACACAACTAAACAGTTGGCGTACGTTAGGGTCATAGAACCGAAGTTCTAAAACATTTGCGTACCGCCAAATTATGGAGAGGCACTAAGGTTTGTATACGCCCAAGCGGACGAAGGCCGCCGCTGCCAGTGGCCCAGTAACGAAAAACCCTTCCGGCTACCCGCCGCCGCACGGGAGTCTCTAGTGCAAAATCGCATGGTAAGCCATGCGGCGGCAAATTGCAACCCCCGACGCGCTTTTGCATCGTCAATAAAGAGAGAAAAAGACATCAGTAAACAAGTTTGCGGCACCGAGGTCGTGGACGCAATTATACGGGCGAGGCGGCTTCTATCAAAAATCGTATTGGCGATGGTTCCTCCGGTCGACGAGGCGGCAATCGCGAACTTCGTAACTAGCACTGTCGACACGTTTCCGAATTACTTTCTTTCTGCCACCTGCTCCAACCCAGGAGAGTATGTAAAGGTAGTAAAAGACATCAAAAAAATAGAAAGAAGTAAGCACATGTCGGACAAATGTGTCTTAGGGTATAAACCAGTAAACGACAGGATAATCACCCTTAAGCTTGATTCCTCCCCTTGCCGCTTAAACATAGTGCAAGTATATGCTCCCACCGCACAGTCCACTGAAGAGGATATCGAGAAGTTCTATAGTGACCTGGCTCAAACACTCAAAGATATACCGAAAAGAGAAGTGACGATAGTTCTCGGAGATTTCAATGCGAAGGTTGGAAGCACAGTCAATGACGACCATGTCAGACACATAGTTGGTAAACACGGTAGTGGGGAGCGAAATGAGAGAGGAGATCGACTTCTGCAATTTTGCATTGAAGAAAACCTGACAATCACAAACACCTGTTTCAAACATCATATCCGCAGGTTGTATACCTGGATCTCCCCAGGTGATCGATGTAGGAATCAAATAGATTTCATCTTAATACAATCTCGGTGGCGATCGTCCATTTTAAACGCCACTACTTTTCCGGGAGCAGATTGTGGGAGTGACCATCAGCTCCTTGTTGCTGTTTTAAAAGTACGGTTCAAAAAGATAAAAAAGGCAAGAACAGTTCCAGACCTCCGAAAAATAGACTACCAACGATTTAGAAAAACATTCGAAAACAAACTGTGTAAATGTTGGCTAAAGGGACGCAGAGCGTAATTCTACCCTAATTCACGAGGTTGCAATTAGATAGATAATGCAGATTCATTGCTATATAATAAATGCAATACCTACAGTGTAATTCTATTTTCTAAAGATAGACACAAATTACCTAAAGATTTCAGTACTTAGGAGAAATGCAATTACCCACCAACATCATGTCATTTATTAATAGTACATTACAGACCTAGGGTGGTGAATTCGTAAATGTCCCAGATCGCAGGTTTCTGGCGTAGCGGCCAGAAAATCCCACTTTATGGCCAAGGGTGATGTAATAGTACATTACAGACCTAGGGTGGTGAATTAGTAAATGTCCCAGATCGCAGGTTTCTGTGGCCCGAACCGAAGGTGAGGGCCATAAATATGCGATCTGGGGCTTTACGAATTACCGCCCGAGGTTTGTCAAAAGTTTTACGTCTTGCCTTGGCCAAGAAGTGAGATTTTCTCTCCGCGTAGCGGGCAGAAAATCCCACTTTATGGCCAAGGGTGATGTAAAAGTATTAAACAGTCATTATCAGCATAGATACACATAAAAACATTATTAACTAATTTAATGTACAAACACAACCAATGTAGATAAAGTAGTTAAATCTTTATAAACAAATAATGCGCGGAGTTATTATGCGGGACCTCTTCACATCGACCACTTTTGACCTTACAGGCAAACCTTTTCACTATGCTGTTCGATCCACTTCAACTCAACGAATGGGGACTATCGTTTATTTGCTCACCAGTTGGCGCCACTGTTGACTAAGGTCCAGAGGTATAGCTGTCAAAGGTGACTTTATAAGATCGGCGCCGAAACAAAGTTTCTAATCTTGAATCTCATTAAGCTTATTAATTATAAATAACCATCATCATATAGAGTAGCTATGCCGCAATATTGTGCAGTTCAGTTTTGTTTGGAAAAAAGTTTTTTTTTCCAAAGTGTTTACAACCATAGCCAAATATTCCATATTTGCGATAATTCCACGAAGGATATCAGTGATATCACTTTTCAACAGGTAAATTAAAGAAATTATGATTTATACACGAAGCCCGCCAAAACCAGTGAAAAGTGAATGTTATTGGACCTCACGCGACACTAGCGCCTCTAGTGGCAAATTCACACGCGATAGCCCCCATTGCTTACGGTTTGTCAAGTAAGATCTGAAGTTAAACATCATGCTTTTCCTCTTACTCCATAATGTTCAAGCTCTGCCAACAAAGGACGTCATGCAGAGAATATTTCACCAAGTTTGGAATACTCACTGTACCAAGTATTTACATCATGGTGGTGCTGACCAATTTGATAAAACACCTGAACCAAATTGAAGCCCCAGCAGATCGGGAAAAGCGGCTTAAGGCCGTTCATAGACCCAGCTCAGCCGTCACTGTCACTCGTGGGACGAGTGAAAGAGAAAGCGCTACGCACAGAACGCCCGATTTAGTTACTTTTTAACACGTTTTAATTTCTATAAAAATACCGTCTAAAAAAATGGCATTTATAAAGTTGTCGATGTATGCATATAATATGGATATTTTTCGTGTTATAATTAGTTTTACACTGTTTGATATAATAAACTGGAGTAAAGTTGGATTAGCGCTCCGAGTTAGAGGTTACTTTGGAATTAAATTGTATCGAGCGAAGTTTCGTGAAACGTGTATCGAAAGCTGTCAATGTAAGGATGATATAATCAAATATAACATATGTTTTTTTCATATTTTTAACTTAACATTTCTTAGGAAAGTATGATCTCAAATGAGCAATTTGACGATGCTGGGTCAGGGAAGGGCGTAAGGATCTACCGCTTAGTAACCAGCTGTCTAGGTTGAATGTAGTTAGCCATTCTGCAGCCTACCAAGCAGTATGCCTTTTCAACAAGCTACCTGTTGAGTTGAAGATGCTTACTAGTGTTCATTTGTTTAAAAAAAAAATTAAATAAAAAAATAGAACCGACTTCAAACTCAGACAGCCTGTGTAGTTGGTGTCAAGTTCACTATAAGATAGTCATAGCTTTGGGATGGTTCACTTGACACCGACTTCACAGGCTGACGGAGTTTGAAGTCGGTTCGGCTATAATTTCCAAACATCTATACGATGGGACGTAAGTCTCACTGTAGTCTTTGAAATTGATGCCAAAATCATACACATGCTAACAAATTTCGAGGAGTTCCCTCGTTTTGTCATGGATCCCATCATCAGAACGAAACCAAATTATTATTATTAGTTGGAGGTACACCTTTCAATTAAAAAAAGAATCATCGAAATCGGTTCACAATTGACGGAGATATGCGTGGTCATACATTAAAAATATACATATATATATATATATACGCGTCGAATTGAGAACCTCCTCCTTTTTTTTTCGTCGGTTGAAAAAGAGGTTGAAGAGTTTCTTGTTGGAGAAGTGTATTTACTCAGTGGAAGAATTCTGCCAATTAAGAGTACTTCAGTAATTTTTTACTTTTTAAATAACGATAGACTTTAACTACCTAACACAATGTAAATTGTTCATCGAATAAATACTTACTTACATGGAAACTGCGATGGAAAGTTTTCCAAAGATATTACTTCCATAGTACTAAAAACTTCGTGTTCCTATGTGTAGTAATTGAAACAAGGGATCGAGATGACGACTGATTTATTATAAAATAGACGGGTAGAAAGTCTACCCTCAACACCTTCCCCATAAAATTCTTACAGAAAATACAATGTAGATAACATTTAAAGAAATGCTTAAAATCGTAAATAAACAAAACCTAAGTGATTAACATTACGTGACGTGGTACATGATTATGTTAAGAAATTAAGTTGTTGTGAT